>SSNS01000594.1:260374-275608 GCA_006937985.1 Aphyosemion australe
ACTTCTAACTAGGTTTTCAACCTCTTACCTACAAAACAAAGGAAACCAAATGACAACAGAAACTTACCTCCCTGTCTGCCCAAAACAGGAGAAAAACCCCAGGATAAAGCAAAAGGCGACTCACCCCTACAAGTCCTTCACATTACACAAACTAATTGCTTCTAATTTCACCAAGATACACTAAACACAGCAGGGTGTGGTAGTTGGTTGGAGATGGTGGAGAATATGGAGGATATGGTGTCACCAGCTGCATCTCATCCAGGTCTTTATATACACCCCTCCCTTCTGGCCAGTTGTCCAATCAGGGAGTCCCAGGGCCGGTCCTCAGCCTCAGGTACCTGCATACTGAGAGAGCACCTATTACTCTTGGTGCAACAGTAAGAAAACAGAAAAGAAAACACACAGGACATAACACAGACTCAAACGTGTTATGAGGGTCTGCTGGGAACGTCTGGCAGAGTCACCTGTCAGAAGGAGCTTCAATTCCCACCTCCGACACAACTTTGAACGTGTCCCGGGGGAGGCAGGGGACATAGAGTCCGAATGGTCCATGTTCCGTGACTCCATTGTCGAGGCGGCTGACCGCAACTGTGGCCGCAGGGTGGTCGGTGCCTGTTGTGGCGGCAATCCCCGAACCCGCTGGTGGACACCAGTGGTTAGGGATGCTGTCAAGCTGAAGAAAGAGTCCTATCAGGTCTTTTTGGCCTGTGGGACTCCGGAGGCAGCTGATAGGTACCGGCAGTCCAAGCGGAATGCGGCTCGGGTGGTCGCAGAGGCAAAAACCCAGGCATGGGAGGAGTTCGGTGAGACCATGGAACAAGACTTCCGTACGGCTTCGAGGAGATTCTGGTCCACCATCCGGCGCCTCAGGAGGGGAAAGCAGTGCACTACCAACACTGTTTACAGTGGGGAGGGTGTGCTGCTGACCTCGACTCAGGACGATGTGAATCGGTGGGCCGAGTACTTCGAAGACCTCCTCAATCCCACCGGTACGTCTTCCAGGATGGAAGCAGAGTCTGGGGACTTTGGGTTGGGCTCTCCAATCTCTGGAGCCGAGGTCACTGAGGTGGTCAAAAAACTCCTCAGTGGAAAGGCTCCGGGGGTGGATGAGATCCGCCCGGATTTCCTTAAGGCTCTGGATGTTGTGGGGCTGTGTTGGTTGACGCGGCTCTGCAATATCGCGTGGACATTGGGGGCAGTTCCACTGGACTGGCAGACCGGGGTGGTGGTCCCCCTATTTAAAAAGTGGGACCGCAGGGTGTGTTCCAACTACAGGGGGATCACACTCCTGACCCTCCCTGGTAAGGTCTATTCATGAGTTCTGGAGAGGAGGGTCCGTCCGATAGTCGAACCTCGGATCCAGGAGGAGCAATGTGGTTTTCGTCCTGGCCATGGAACACTGGACCAGCTCTATACCCTTGGGGGGTCCTGGAGGGTGCGTGGGAGTTCAACCAATCTACATGTGTTTTGTGGATTTGGAGAAGGCGTTCGACCACGTCCCTTGGGGGGCCCTGTGGGGGGTACTCTGGGAGTATGGGGTACCAGGCCCCTTGATACGGGCTGTTAGGTCCCTGTACGACCAGTGTCAGAGCTTGGTCCGCATTGCCGGCAGTAAGTCGGGCTCCTTTCCGGTGAGAGTTGGACTCCGCCAAGGCTGCCCTTTGTCACCGATTCTTTTCATAACTTTTATGGACAGGATTTCTAGGTGCAGCCAAGGTGGTGAGGGGATCCGTTTTGGTGGCCTAAGGATCAGGTCTCTGCTTTTTGCAGATGATGTGGACCTGTTGGTTTCATCAGAACGTGATCTCCGGCTTTCACTGGAGCAGTTCGCAGCCGAGTGTGAAGCAGCTGGGATGAGAATCAGCTCCTCTAAATCCGAGACCATGGTCTTGAGTCGGAAAAGGGTAGAATGCCTTCTCCAGGTCAGGGACGAGGTCCTGCCCCAAGTGGAGGAGTTCAAGTATTTTGGGGTCTTGTTCACGAGTGAGGGAAGGGTGGAGCGTGAGATCGATAGGCAGATTGGTGCTGCGTCTGCAGTGATGGGGGCGTTGTACCGGTCTGTCGTGGTAAAGAGAGAGCTGAGCTGAAAGGCGAAGCTCTCGATTTACCGGTCGATCTACGTTCCTACCCTCACCTATGGTCACGAGCTTTGGGTAGTGACCAAAAGGACGAGATCGCGGATACAAGCGGCCGAAATGAGTTTTCTCCGCAGGGTGTCTGGGCTCTCCCTTAGAGATAGGGTGAGAAGCTCGGTCATCCGGGAGGGGCTCGGAGTAGACCCGCTGCTCCTCCACATTGAGAGAAGCCAGTTGAGGTGGCTCGGGCATCTGATTAGGATGCCTCCTGGACGCCTCCCTGGTGAGGTTTTCCGGGCACGTCCAACCGGGAGTAGACCCAAAGGAAGACCCAGGACACGCTGGAGGGACTATACCTCTCGGCTGGCCAGGGAACGCCTTGGGATTCCCCTGGAGGAGCTGGCCCAAGTGGCTGGGGAGAGGGAAGTCTGGGCCTCCCTCCTTAAGCTGCTGCCCCCGCGACCCGACTCCGGATAAGCGGATGAAAATGGATGGATGGATGGATGGATGGATGGATATATATATATACACACAGATATATACATATCTGTATATATACGTATATGTATATATACGTATATATACATATATATGTATATATACATATATATATACATATATGTATATATACATATATATATATACATATATGTATATATACATATATATATACATATATATGTATATATATACACATATATATATATATATATATATATATATATATATATATATATATATATATATATATATATATATATATATATATATATATATAAATTTCCATCTCACCGTCCGCAGGTGGTCTCATCCTTCCAACCTGGTGTCCTCTACCAGAGGCTTTGGAGCTTGAGGGTTCTTCAGTATCTTAGCTGTTCCTAGAACTGCACTTTTCTGGACTGAGATGTCTGATGTTTTTCCTGGGATCTGCTTCAGCCACTCCTCCAGTTTGGGGGTCACTGCCCCGAGTGCCCCGATGACCACAGGCACCACCGATGCCTTCACTCTCCAGGCTTTCTCAAGTTCTTCTTTGAGGCCCTGGTACTTCTCTAGTTTCTTGTGTTCCATTTTCCTGATGTTGCATCACTTGGTATAGCCACGTCAACCACAACAGCTGTCCTCTGATGTTTGTCCACCGCCACAATGTCTGGTTGGTTCACCATCACCATTTTGTCGGTCTGGATCTGAAAGTCCCACAGGATCTTGGCTCGCTCGTTCTCTACTACCTTAGGTGGTGTTTCCCACTTTGACCTTGGGGCTTCCAGTCCATACTCTACACAGATGTTCCTGTACACTATGCCAGCCACCTGGTTGTGGCGTTCCATGTATGCTTTCCCTGCCAGCATCTTACACCCTGCAGTTATGTGGTGGATTGTCTCAGGGGCCTCCCTGCACAGCCTACACCTTGGGTCTGGTCTGGTGTGGTAGATCTTGGCCTCTGTTGCTCTGGTGTTCAGGGCCTGTTCCTGTGCAGCCATGATAAGTGCCTCTGTGCTGTCTTTCAGACCAGCTCTTTCTAGCCATTGGTAGGATTTCTTGATATCAGCCACTCAGTTATCTGTCGGTGGTACATCCCATGTAGAGGTTTGTCGTCCCATGATGGTATTTACAGTACTTCCTCTTCTGTTCGCCATTGTCTGAGACATTCACTGAGTCATCTGTTGGGACCTTGTCCTTGATGTACTTATGGATCTTGGGTGTGTCATCCTGGACAGTGGCTCTCACACTAGTCCTCAGCCTCCTTCCTTACAGCTAGTGTACAGTGTTAGGATGCTGGACTTGGGATGGAACCCTCCATGCATGGTTAGGAGCTTGCGTGGCCTAACATATGGTCTGTATTTCTTCCTTTGGCCAGCTTATATTCCTGCAGGGTATCTGATTAATGGCAGGCTATAGCTGTTTATTGCCCAGATGATCTGACGTCTTAGGACTTGCCTTACTCGTTGTAGGTATTTGGCTGTGGCTCCTTTCCTTAAGGATGCATCGAGGTTGCCATTTGCTTGTGGGATATTTTATATCACAGTGCAAGACATAACTTTTACAGACTTCTAAAAACTCATACATAATTCCTAAAAGGGGGAAACTCCAGATTGTGCATTTAAGTAAAATATCACATCACCCTCCTGTCGTGTCAGAATTTTCAACTACTGTTGGGAGATGATGGATCTGTGGCTGATTTGGTGTCATGTGATTGAATGAAGCTTGAGAACAGTGAGTGATCAGAGGGAACTTTGACTGTTTCACACAGTAGCAGCTGGAAGACACTAAACCCAGACCTTCAGGATCACTGATCAGTGCTTTCAAACATGTTTGACCACAAATCACCCAACGGGCGCTTGCCAAGAAATTCATGTATTTTTGTGCTTGAGTCTACTTCCAGTCTTAGATTAAAACCAAAGCAGTGTATCCAGGGATCCCCTCTGAAAGCACAGCTTTCAGTCCAACATGTCTCTATGAAGCAGGAGTCTCTCCTTGGTACAACGGTTGGGGAATACTGAGCTCAATGAGTCACTAACAGGCTTCCGTAGAGGGTTGCATGTGTTTGATCATAGGCAATATCTATAGCTTCTTCTTTAAATTTTTATTTAGAACAAACCTTACTGATGTAAGTGATTGTTTATGACAATACTAGAAAGAATTTAAGTTTTCTTTACATTTTTTATAGATTTAAGATTTTTAAGAAACTCAATTCTTGAGACAAATGAATAGTTTATTATTCAGGGAATTTTTTCCACACACTGATTTGATTTTCTAAAAGTTGAAAATTTTGGACAAAGTTTTCAATTATTTGGGAAATCAAGCAATATTAGAATTAAATCCAATACCTGTGGTAATTGGTTTTATACTTGAGAGGGTGGGTTACAGTAAAAAAAAAAAAGGTTTCTCAGGATTAAAAACTCAAAGTTTCTAAAATGTTTGAAGGAAACAGAAAGTTTTTAGGATTTTAAGTTTTTAGAAAATGTTTTATAATCACTCATTATTTGTGAAAACTGCACACAATGTATGAGGTAATGCATGATTTCAGTGTTAGAAGGTTTCTCTTTACCTTTAAAATTTGATTAAAAATGAAACATTTTGTGACATTAAATCAGTAAATGTTTTTTTTTTTTTTTAATGAAGCTCAAACTGAACATCTGCCTTCTGTGATGTGAAAATGACATCTGTGAGATTTTCTCACAGAGTTAGGCAGAGTTTCAGAACACCTGCTGCTCCTCTCAGGTCTCTTATTTAGTGGAAAGGTATGTGGGGGGGGGGGGGGGGGGGGGGGGGGGGGGGGGGGGGGGGGTCCTCTTTGGCCTCCAGGACCTGATGTTAACATCAGACTCAGGAGGCTGACCTTCTGGGTCTCGGCTCTGCAGGGCAGCGCTGCTCCTGCAGCACGTGACCAGACGTGAAGGGTTTAAGCTCATCTGGTTAATAAGTTGTGGAAAAATATTTAGATAAATAATAGGTGCTTAAATGTTTCAGAACAAAGAAAATAAAAACAACAAGCAGCATAAAAGTGTTTGTGATGACAACTCTGTGGAGGAATTCAGCCCCATCATAGGGTTTTCCAGCCTGTTTAAGGTCAAAGGTCAGATATTCTCCTTCAGAATGTTCTGCTAGAGAGCAGAACTCATGATTCCATCAGTTACAGCAGGTGGTCCAGGTCGTGAAGCAGCAGAACCGTCCCAGATAACCACACTACCACCACCATGTCTGACTGTTGGTGCACAGCAACGTAAACAAATAAAGGAAAATATTGGATATTTGATTAAATAATTATCAATAATAAACTATTGAGGATTATTATTATTAATAATAATAATAATAATAATAATAAATTTAGAAAATGAAAAAAAGAAAAACTTCCATGAAGAGGGTTTAATAAAGTTGTTTTAAATATTATTCTTATCTGAGGGTCTCCTGCTGATTTCATGTTTCCTTCTGCGTGTGAACAAGCCTGAGGTTCGGAGACCTTCGGGTCCAGTCGGAACCACACTGCGATCCGGTGATGTTCAGGATGTTTACAGAGACCCTCCTACCGGAACCGAGCCGCCCCCTCTCTCCCTCACCTTCTGAGCTCCGCCAAGTGAACCCGCAGTCTCCGGTGAGCGGAGCTCAGACCACAGCTGGAGCAGTTTGCGCCACTTTCATCTGAACTCTCATGGGACCCGCAGAGTGACGGGAACAGCCGCAGACATGATGGATATTTGCGCTTGTGGTTTGGTTCTGGGAGTTTTGCGCATCGCGCTGCTGTGGGTGCCGCAGCTCGGAGCGCACGCGCAACACGGTAGGTGCGAGTCAGATTTAGCACGTTTTCATCTGCGTGAGCAAAACGAACCAGAACTAAATGTTGATCTGGATCACTCAGCTGCAGAACTCAAAACTCTGAAAATATCACGGCTCAAATGAGAAGAAAATAGAGTTTAACTTCTGATGTTTCCATTAAATCTTTCAGGATTATGTTCTGATTTCATCTAAATTAACTTAAAGGAAATAAATGTCAGTTTTAGAAGTTTGGAGCAGAAAAAGTCAGTCCAAATCAACAACATGTTCTAATCTAACACAGATTTGTTCTCTTATCCGGGGTTTCCAGCCAGAACATCTGGAAATTTGAATGGAATTTCTTTCATTTTTCCCTTAAGCTGATGTGTTATTGTGATGTTTGGGTCAGCTCGTCCTCTATCCAGCTCAGATCTCCGTCTGCAGGGCGTCCCTCAGATCAAAGCAAACATAAACTTTGTGGGGGGGTTACACCAGAAGGGCCCAAAGCACAACATTCTGACCTACTGACGGATTTACGGGTGTTTAGAGAATTTACTACAACTTGTCTAAAATCTTCTGCAGGAACATTGTTGTTATTAGTTAAGTGAGCCCCTATTAAGTCACAAATTAACTGATTACAGATCTGAGATCAGTTCCACCAGCCATACTCAGACCTGTAGTAAATAGGCTAAAAGATCTAAAACACCCAACACATCAGGGCCTGTTCTAAATGGATTTCAATTCAATTCAGTTTATTTCTATAGCGCCAAATCACATCAAGAGTCGTCTCAAGGCATTTTACAAAGTAAACATTCAAATTGAATTTAGTTCATTATGCCAATTAGTCAAGTTTCCTATATATACTATACAGTATATAGCCCAGCAGATTACATCAAGCCACTGACTTGTTGTGTCAGAGACTTTACAGTAATCTCCATACTGACAAGCATGTAGCGACAGTGGAGAGGAAAACTCCCTTTTAACAGGAAGAAACCTCCAGAGGATCCTGGCTCAGTTTAAGAACTAAAGAACCCAGAACAAGATCTAAAGCCTGCAGGCTTCTGGGACAACATCCTGAACTAAAAAAACATCAACAGTCAAGCCTAATTTACCGGTATGCGTCTCCGTCAGCTTCCCGAGGGAGAGACGCACACGCATTGATGGAGACGTTTTGCCTTCAGATTTCTCCGTCACCTGGGGAGAGTTGCAAAGCAATTCATCTTTTTCCTGTTCCTGCAATTGCACCACTTTTACCTAAAAGGAAAACTGCTTGTCTTTTTTTTACAATCTCAGTAAACATCCACTACATTTTTTGCTTTTACAAAAATGAAGAGCGGCTAAAATTCCAAACTGCTCACAATAGGCACAGTATTATAGCTACAAATATATGGAGCAGGATACAATTACTTGAATCAACAGGAGTTGACACCTGAGGTAAATTTTTCATTTTTATTCTGAAGTGTGTGGATTTTTTCCTTTTTGATCATTTTTCATTTTGATCATTTTGTAAAAGATTCCATTTGTTTACATTAAGGGGGTGGAGCTTAACGCCTACATTGGAACCAGCCACTAGGGAGCGCTACTTTTTACTCCTGGGTTCTGTTTTTATGTCTAGATTCTATTTCTAGGTCTGTTTCTTTTATAACCCAGAACCCCTTTACCCTGAACCCTCATTCCTTATGGATGGTCGATGGGAATTCTGGGATGGACCCAGAAAACTACTGGCTTCTGGAAAAGATTGTGGATGTGTTGGTACACAGCATGTGGGAATTCTGGAATAAAATCTGGAAGAAATTACAACAACTAAGGACAGTTCATCTTCTGCCGTTAATCCTTCACGTTGGAATTTGAACATTCCAGACACGTTTCCCCCTACTTTATTCCTTTATTCCATAGTTCCTGTGCCTCTCAGCTGTGTGATTCCTGCATCACACCTCATTGGAATAACAAAGTAACAACCACAGAAACAGATTTTGGTCTAAAGAAGTTTCATTACTTCCCCATAAATAAAACCCACGGATCGTTTTCCAGTCATGCTCAGGAACCTCTCCTTTAGACTAGCGGGATTGTCACTAATAAGCCTTCTGGGAATTGGACCCATAACCTCAGTTGTGTTAAGGCCACAATATCCCAGATTATTCTTTCCTGAAAAACTGTTGAGCTCCTTGAACATCTGGGCTGCTGATGGCCTCCCCTCCCAGTGGGATCTCCTTTCTCCCCCTGGGGGGTGGGGGGTGGGTTTATTAGCCCCCCCTGGCTCTGTAAACTCATTAAGCCAGCAGCCAGGGTTTAGACCACACTCATCCTCCCCAAAGACCCGCTTGTTTGGATGAACTTTGACCTGAGGTCCTTCCAGACGGGCGAGGCTGTCACCGGGAAGACCGGCCTTGTTTATGTTCTGGGATCACCGCCTGTGTTCACAACTTTGAGGGACTGGAAACATCCTAAATGTTTGTTTTCCCTCTAATAAAACCTGCTCCTCTGGCCTGGTAAAGGCTTGTGTTGACAACCTTCTCACTCACCATTTGGAGAACCTTTAGGAACGTGTTGGTGTGAAGGAAAACAACAGGTTGTTCAAGCCTCCAGCTGCAGGAGCTTTTGGTCCTGAAGCAATTCAGGACAAACTAGAATGTCTTTAGTTGACTGAATTTATTCCTTTCATCACATTTTCTTTAGGGGTGGGACTCGATAAAAAATTAATCTAATTAATCAGGAGCTTTGTAATTAATTAATCTTAATTAATCACATTTTAATCATTCAAGAAAATTTGCTCCTAAAGCAAATTTTACTTAATTCCCTTGAGAATCAATGTTTGATCATCTAGAAACCTCCTCTGATCTATTTAAAGCCACTAAACTGTTAACTTCATTGGGTGAGAATTAAAATCTCAGACGAGGATCTGTGTGCTGGTTCTGATGACATCATGTTGTTTCGTCTATCTCTGGAAGGTTGGTCTGGTCTGAGCCAAACAGCCGGACCTCGTCAGAGATTAAGCCTGATCTACCTCTGACCTTAGACTCGTCAGCTTCCAGGAACTCAAACAGACAGAGCTTAGGGAACGGGTTTTAAGAGGAATAACACTGACCTCTTATTCAAAATAAGCCCAGATAAGGCAAACTAGTTTGGAGGGTTTTCTTTTAGGTGCAGACAAGATAAATAAATAACCCTAACTTAAAATCTCTTTTTCCACTTTCTTTGTGTTTTTTGCTAATTTCAGCTGTTCCTCCAGAGTGTTACCCAGGAGGACATCGGATTTTGCGTAATCCGTACCGTAGTGTTGACTTTGACTCCACAGAGATCCAGAACACGGCCATCCAGGATCTGGTCTGTGACCATTCACTGATGCCTGGCTGGTACAGGTTCAGAGTCAACAACAAGCCGGCGGAGATGCCAACTACTTGTGTTGAGGTGGGACACCAAAATTTCAGCCCACTGGTTTGTTTGTGTGCCCACTTCTTGTAAATAAAGCATCAAACATATTTCCTCAGGCAGCCTGGTTTAATAAGCACCTTCAGCTCAGGTGCAGGGAATAATAAACCCTTTCATTAAGATGATGACTGCTTCTCCTACAGATGAACCGCTGTGGGACTCAGGCTCCAGTGTGGCTGTCACTGAAGGACACCTCACTACCGCGGCCTGGTCAGGTCCGTCAGCTCTCCGCCTGTGCCACATGGCAGTTCTTCCAAGGCAGCACCAAAGACTGCTGCCTGTTCCGCATCCCTGTCACTGTGAGGAACTGTGGTGAGTTCCTGGTCTACTATCTGCAGCCGACGCAGGGCTGCATGGGATACTGCGCGAAAGGTGAAGATTCTGGGATGTTCAATCATTTTTGAGCATGTTAATTAGAGGGGTTACAGCTAAACTCATGTCTCAGTTGCTCCAGAAGTTGGATCCAGACTCTGCTCTCCAGGGGAAGTGCAAGTCAACGGTCATTGCAAAGGTAAGAAAATACAACATCTTTTGAAAGTGTCCCAGAATTCAAAGCCACAGTTACCTTATTTATTGTTTATTGTTAAAGGCAGCTTGGGATGTTTAATGTAGCACACCAAAAAGCCTGCGCCATCTCTGACCTGCTTTCCCATGTAAATTACTAATGTTGTTGGCCTTGGAGAAATGGTTCGTTCTGAGAAAAGCTGGCTTAACATGTAATAAGCTTAGACATACTCCCTTAAATTTGCATGTGTCCCAACAGGGGACCACCTATATGTGCTGGCTGGGGAGCTACTGCGTTCAATTTACCTCAGAAGTCGGAACTAGGAATGACGTCACACCTGAGTTAACAGCATTCTGGTTACCTTAGTTGGAGAAGTCAGGATTCCAATATGGCGACTCTCTCAAAAACAGTAGCCATTGTTTGTAGATTTCCTCCTAATAACATCATTTTTAGCTGTACGTTCGACATGCAAACAACACTTTTAGTTTGTTCAGCTTAGAGTTGCATGCGCTACATGTAACATTGATTTTAAACGCACTCTTACAAGTGTGCTTGTAAAATATACACATTTCAACCAAAACATACTGTTGTTGATACAGAGAGCTGCCATTTTGGATGTCGAGGTTCTGAAATTTTTCCGACTTTCCGACTGGATAGTCCGACTTTGGGGGCGCGTTTCAGTTGATTTTTCCTACACAGAAGTCAGGATTTCCGAGTTCTGAGGACAAATCAAACGCACCATAAGCTAATGCTACCCTGAGCTACATGCTAACACTAGCCTGAGCTACTGCTAACACTAGCCTGAGCTACTGCTAATTGTTGGATGAGAGGAAAACCACAAAGAAATACATGTTTGCGCACAACTCACATTTCAAGATGTACTTGAATAAATGTTTAATATACACATGTCCTGCAGTCTGGTCCTACAGAACATGGCTGCACACTTCCTTTTCCACATCACACACCAGTAGCCCCCAGAAAGAAAAAAACTCTGTCAAAAGAAGCTTGGTACACATTTTCAGCTGGAATTGGGAAAGGAACTATAGGGAGCCTAAGTCATGCCCATTTACTTTAGATCTACATTTTGTTTTCAGCTAGGGGACCTAGCCAACTGGAAGGGGAGGGGACTTAGGATCCCTATACAGAAATCCAGTTATCTTTTGTTCTGAACCTTCTAGGACATACGAAGCTCTGGATAACTGAAAACAATTACGAAACTAGAGAAGTTTAGTTCTTGAAGAAAACCTAAATATTCTTTCCAAATATTCCTTGAAATCAAAACCTCACTGCTGTTGTTTCCCATCTGCCTGCTTGTAGTCATGGTCCCAGCCCTGCCCTCCAAACCAGTCATCACCCCGGAGCTCATCGGACATAGCGTCCACCTCAGGTGTTCCTTCATCCCACCACCCTGGAGTCAAATGCTGGGATTCCAAGTGGTTTGGGCCAGGCACATTGGCCAGAGGATGAAGGCTGAGATCAGGCAGGAATCTACAATCAAACCCTTCTCCCTGATGGAGATGGATGGTGTTCACTTCAGGCTTGGAGAAACGGTAATTCCCACCAGACAAGATTGCACCAAGGGGAGCACATGTGGAAGGCTTCGCCCCTTTAGCGGGCGGCGTAAGCCATGGATCACACTGACCTCTTTTTGTTCTTTGGCTTCACAAAGTAAAACCAGAGAGGTAACGTGTGTCATATTCAGTTAGGGTAAAGCAAGAGGAAGGTGGGGAAGTTAAATCAGTTGCAGGTTGGGAAAGCCTTCTTCCACATGGGTCCCATTTGTATTAATCTCCAGTGAAATCTTCACAGTGAATTCCAGGGAACCTTCTTTAAACAGGCAGATAATGCTCAAAGCAGCTCACCGTGTTGGTTTTATAAAACCTCTTTAAACTGACAAAAAGATAAGAAATGGAGGAAATTTAGAAAATAATCCAAAGAAACAAAAGCGATGGAAAACCTGACTAACTTTTGATGTGTTTTTATGGTTTTTATACTATTTTTATTGAAGTGTGGCCTATTAACTCAGATAAATCCTCTCATCGCCTAAAAACAGAATGACATTTAAACCCTTAATGAGCCATTTTAAAAGCTTAGTCCTAGTTTGTGATCTTGTTTGAAAAAGTTTTCCATCCCCGTCAGGGTAGAAAAGTTGCGACCTGTGTCACTGTAAAACAACCACTGTTTATCTCTAATACCAGTGATGGAACTTTATTTTGGTTTTATAATATGTATTTCCTCATCTCAAGTCAACATTTAATTAAGGGTGCCTGTAGGACTGGTGTCCTAGTTCTTCCACAGTCAAGATCCCATTGGGTCCCATTGGGTTTCGTTTTATCACAGCTCAGATTTTTGTCCCCCAAACTGTATGGGAAGGCTGTTTTTAACTGGGTGGTTACCATGGTGAATCTAACCAGCCACTAATGGTAACTATGGTTACTATGTTTATGATGACCCTGATTAGCCACCTATGGTTATCATGGTGAGCCTGATTGGACAACTATGGTTACCATGGTGACCCTGATTAGCCACCTATGGTTACCATGGTGACCCTGAGTAGCCACCTATGGTTACCATGGTGACCCTGATTAGCCACCTGTGGTTATCATGGTGAGCCTGATTAACCATCTATGGTTACCATGGTGACCCTGATTAGCCACCTATGGTTACCATGGTGACCCTGATTAGCCAACTGTGGTTATCATAGTGAGCCTGATTAGCCATCTATGGTTACCATGGTGACCCTGATTAACCACATGTGGTTATCATAGTGAGCCTGATTAGCCATCTATGGTTACCATGGTGACCCTGATTAGCCACCTGTGGTTATCATGGTGAGCCTGATTAGCCATCTATGGTTACCATGGTGACCCTGATCAGCCATCTATGGTTACCATGGTGACCCTGATCATCCACCTATGGTTACCATGGTGAGCCTGATCAGGCACCTATGGTTATATTGGTGACCCTGATCAGCCACCTATGGTTACCATGGTGACCCTGATCAGCCACCTATGGTTACCATGGTGACCCTGATTAGCCACCTGTGGTTACCATGATGACCCTGATTAGCCACCTTTGGTTAACATGGTGAACCTGATTAGCCACCTATGGTTACCATGGTGACCCTGATTAGCCACCTGTGGTTACCATGATGACCCTGATTAACCACCTTTGGTTAACATGGTGAACCTGATTAGCCAGCTATGGTTATATTGGTGACCCTGATCAGCCACCTATGGTTACCATGGTGACCCTGATTAGCCACCTGTGGTTACCATGGTGAGCCTGATTAGCCATCTATGGTTACCATGGTGAATCTAATGAGTCACTGATGGTAACTATGGTGGCCCTGATAAGCCATCTATGGTTACCATGATGACCCTGATTAGCAACCTTGGTGACCCTGATCAGCCATCTATGGTTACCATGGTGATCCTGATTAGCCACTTTTGGTTAGCATGGTGACCCTAAGCAGCCACTTTTGGTTACCATGGTGAGCCTGATTAGCCACCTATGGTTACCATGGTGACCCTGATCAGCCACATTTTGTTACCATGGTTAGCCTGATCAGCCACCTATGCTTACCACGGTGACCCTGATTAACCACCTGTGGTTACCATGGTGACCCTGATCAGCCATCTATAGTTACCATGATGACCCTGATTAGCCACCTTTGGTTAACATGGTGAACCTGATTAGCCAGCTATGGTTATATTGGTGACCCTGATCAGCCACCTGTGGTTACCATGGTGAGCCTGATTAGCCATCTATGGTTACCATGGTGAATCTAATGAGTCACTGATGGTAACTACGGTGGCCCTGATAAGCCATCTATGGTTACCATGATGACCCTGATTAGCAACCTTGGTGACCCTGATCAGCCATCTATGGTTACCATGGTGATCCTGATTAGCCACCTTTGGTTAGCATGGTGACCCTAAGCAGCCACTTTTGGTTACCATGGTGAGCCTGATTAGCCACCTATGGTTACCATGGTGACCCTGATCAGCCACCTTTTGTTACCAAGGTTAGCCTGATCAGCCAACTATGGTTACCACGGTGACCCTGATTAACCACCTGTGGTTACCATGGTGACCCTGATCAGCCATCTATGGTTACCATGGTGACCCTGATCAGCCACCTATGGTTACCATGGTGACCCTGATTAGCCACCTGTGGTTACCATGGTGACCCTGATCAGCCACCTATGGTTACCATGGTGAGCCTGATTAGCCACCTTTGGTTACATTTGTGACCCTGATCAGCCACCTATAGTTACCATGGTGACCCTGATCAGGCACCTATGGTTACATTGGTGACCCTGATCAGCCACCTATGGTTACCATGGTGACCCTGATCAGCCACCTATGGTTACCATGGTGACCCTGATTAGCCACCTGTGGTTACCATGATGACCCTGATTAGCCACCTTTGGTTACCATGGTGAGCCTGATTAGCCACCTATGGTTACATTGGTGACCCTGATCAGCCACCTATGGTTACCATGGTGACCCTGATTAGCCACCTGTGGTTACCATGGTGAGCCTGATTAGCCATCTATGGTTACCATGGTGATCCTGATTAGCCACCTTTGGGTACCATGGTGACCCTAAGCAGCCACTTTTGGTTACCATGGTGAGCCTGATTAGCCACCTATGGTTACCATGGTGACCCTGATCAGCCACCTTTTGTTACCATGGTTAGGCTGATCAGCCACCTATGGTTACCACGGTGACCCTGATTAACCACCTGTGGTTACCATGGTGACCCTGATCAGCCACCTGTGGTTACCACGGTGACCCTGATTAGCCACCTATGGTTACCATAGTGACCCTAATCAGCCACCTTTGGTTACCATGGTGAGCCTGATTAGCCACCTATGGTTACATTGGTGACCCTGATCAGCCACCTATGGTTACCATGGTGACCCTGATTAGCCACCTGTGGTTACCATGGTGACCCTGATCAGCCACCTAT
>SSNS01000594.1:278838-306087 GCA_006937985.1 Aphyosemion australe
ATCAGCCACCTTTTGTTACCATGGTTAGACTGATCAGCCACCTATGGTTACCACGGTGACCGTGATTAACCACCTGTGGTTACCATGGTGACCCTGTTCAGCCATCTATGGTTACCATGGTGACCCTGATCAGCCACCTGTGGTTACCATGATGACCCTGATTAGCCACCTTTGGTTACCATGGCGAGCCTGATTAGCCACCTATGGTTACATTGGTGACCCTGATCAGCCACCCACGGTTACCATGGTGACCCTGATTAGCCACCTGTGGTTACCATGGTGAGCCTGATTAGCCATCTATGGTTACCATGGTGAATCTAATGAGTCACTGATGGTAACTATGGTGGCCCTGATAAGCCATCTATGGTTACCATGATGACCCTGATTAGCCACCTTGGTGACCCTGATCAGCCATTTATGGTTACCATGATGACCCTGATTAGCCAGCTGTGGTTACCATGGTGACCCTAGTCAGCCACCTGTGGTTACCATGGTGAGCCTGATTAGCTACCTATGGTTACCATGATGACCCTGATTAGCCACCTATGGTTACCATGGTAAATCTAATGAGTCACTGATGGTAACTATGGTCGCTCTGATCAGCCATCTATGTTTACCATGGTGACCCTGATTAGCCACCTGTGTGTGGTTAACATGGTAACTCTAACAAGCCATTGGTGGTAAAATGGTGATCTTGATGAGCCACTAGTGTTTACCAGGTTGACGCTAATGAGCCTCTGGTGGTAACCATGGTGACCTTAATAAGCCATCCTAAATGATCACCAAGCTGAAGTGTGATTTTCTGACAGTAACTCGAGTGACACAATTTAAAATCTCTTTAGAAATATTTTAGACGTTTCTTATTTTATTGCCAGCATCCCTTGATACTAAAAATAATCTATCTTTCAAAAGAACCAGTCTTTGAGGTCATCTTTGTGCAACAGGGCCGTCAGCTACCTTTTTCAGTCCAGAAGAGAAGACATTTTTATATCTGAGCAGATGGGAAGGACAACGAAGATCCAACATCATTAAACATATGTCTTCCAGCTTGAGCTGGCTTGTAGACCTTCTTCCTCAACTGGGGATCGTAAATGTCAGAGTTCTTGTTTTCCGGCACACAGCGTCTTCGCTTTCCAAGAGAAATGATTTGTGAGCAACAAAGTCAAAATTATTAAGATCACCAGCTTGCACTATTAAAAACTGAAGTGATATATTTTTTTAGAATTTGCCCTCTTGGTGTTGAGAGTTTGCCAGATATGGAGGACCAGGAGGAGATGTAGGAGGTCTGGAGTCACTCATTTTAACACATGTTGATGTAGCAGCTGAGCAGGGTCAGAGGTCTGTTTGGTTTTTGCTTTTAAAGCCACACAAGAGAGTTAAAAGGTAGACTTTTAATCATCATCAACCTTCTGAAAGTCCAGCTTTCTTCTCTCAACTGGACTTCATATGATTTTCTTTGCAGTTCTCCTGCAGCGTGTCAAGTTTTACAGTCAACTCAAACTCCTCCAGATCTTCTCCCAGAGAAAGCGAGAGTTTCTACGCTGGATTAAAGGTAACTTTATGACAACTGTTATGAACACGATATGCTTTCCGAAAAAGCTAAAACAGTTTTTGTTTTACATGAAGTTTTCTCCAGATTCACTGCAGATATCAGAGAACAGTGAGGAGCATGAGGTGACGGTCCACAGCACAGTCCCCATCCCCTGCTTCAGCTCCAACCTCGGCTACCACTGTTCTGTCCCTCTGGCTCTTGGTGTCCATGATCCAGGTCTGAAAACATCACATCAAGCCTTTACTGATTTTTAGACACGTGATGTAACTTTTTAAAGCTAAACAGATGAGCGCATTCTACTGCTCCTTTATAGCACCTTCTCCTGTGGTGAAGGAACACTGAAATTGATCACAACTTACAAGTCTTCTACTCTTGGATACGAGGCAAATTGTGTCATGTCTTGTCAATGTCCTCCCTGTCCCATCCATATCCCATCTCCCTCGTCTCCGGTCCCTTCAATTATCATTCAGGTTTTTACATTATTTCTGATTCCTTAAGTTCTCCCATGTCCATTCCCCAGCCCATTAGTGTTGTATTTCCCCTTTTTGTGTAATTTAGTATTGCCAGGTCCCTGTAAGTTTAGTATCCTGTTTGTATCAGTTACCTTTGACCCCTGTGTTCCTCTTAGCTGTTTCTCCCCATATTAGTTATCTTTCATCCCTCCAGCTGTTGTCCTTGTGTCCCCTTAGTCATCCTGTTCCTCTTAGGTTTAGTGTTTTAGTCTTCAGTAAGTTTTGTGTTATTCATTCTCATAGCGTCCTTCCTGTGTTCCCCTCTGTTAGTTGCTTCTTGTATGTTGTTTATTAGTTCAGTGACTTCATTTATTTTTCCTGTATTCTGTTTATTCATTCTAGTATATTCTTTCAGCGTTTAGTTTTAGTGTTTTAGGTTTCTCTCTTTATCTGGTTCAGTTCAGCCCTCTTGTGTTTTGTATTGCTTCCCATCCTCAGTTAACTAGTCACACCTGTCCATCATCAATCAGTACTCATCACACCTGTTGCTTGTCTCCACTCACCTCCTCAGTCTATTTAAAGGGGTCATCACCTATAATACCATGGATATCTACGTCCTATTATAGTCTTTTAGACCATTAAAGTAAATTGTATTGGAAAAATAACTAAAAAATGGGATTGTCTAATCCTTTATTGTGAAAGGCATATTTTCTCGCGAGCTCACACGCGATATTTCGGCTGTCTCGGACGTGCGTGGGACTGAGGAGCGCGTTGATTGGTGGAAGGAAGCAGGACGCAGGACACAGCTTCAGCGTCTCGCTCCAAAACAACAAAAGTTATAACTGAACCCGACCTGGCAGTGACCTACGGGATCTAACCGTGTATTTACGAGCCCGAGCCTCGCCTCGTGCGTAATGGCGTCCTCGTTTGTTGAGTTGGGACAAAGCAAGCTAACAGCCAGGCATCGGCTCTTATGCTGTTGTGAAGATGGAATACACAAATCGATCGGAGTTTTGTCTCCCATAACACGGATTATAACACGAGTCGTCAACGGTAAGACATAATTTATGCGTTTCACGTTGTGAAATGAGCTTTGTTGTGCTGGTTTGTTCGCTGCTGGTTCATATTTGTTTATATTCAACCTTTGTGTCGGCATATAGGGCCAGAGCTCAAGTTCTTGTTTTGGAGTGTGCGTGCTCGTGGGGTGCATGTGAGCTGGTTGAAGAAGGCAAGATTAAACAAACGAGTCAATGTTAAATATCGGCTTCTCAGCCAGTGAAAAATCATTAGGAAGCCATTATAGACATGTTTTTAAGTGGAAAAGTGAAGATTTCAGGTGATGACTCCTTTAAACCCAGCTCAGTTCTCCACTCGTTGTCGGTTCCTTGTGTGTTGATCTGTGTGTGTTGCTTGTATCCCGGATGTGCCTGATGTTTTGCCTGCCTGCGTGTGTGCCTGCTTGGTTGCTCCTGCTCTAGACCACAGCCTTAAATAAAACATTTTTGAACCATACCTGGCTGCCGCCTGGATTACCTACATTTTGGGTCCTACACCAACCTCCATTCTATTCCACGACAAAATGTCTTCAAAGATTAAGAGAGACGTCCAGTTGTTTTAATTTAAAACTCAAGATTATGTCTTGGATGACTGAAAATTGCAGAGTCACCACTTGGTTACTAAATTAATGTTTTTCTGTTGGTAAAATGGTCGTCCATTTCCTGTAAATAACTCCTTGTTTAGGTTATTTTGGGTGTCGTACCAGATTGTTTGGCTCTTTTTTGTATTCCATGTTCTTCAGCAAAAAGAAAAACTTCTAATATTTTTATTTATTCCCGGCATTACATTAGCAAATTCTGATCAAAAGTAAGGATCAAATGGTACAAATTTACCATAAAGTATTTTGGGTCATTTGAGAATAAAGATTAAATGTATTTTTTTTCTATTGACAATCTTCCCTTCCTTGCCTTTTGTGTTTTTCCCATGTTGACGTACATCAACCCATCGGGACTAGTTGGAAGTTGTTATTACAGTTTATTAGGCAGCTGTTCCATCACTTAACACCAGTTTAACTCCATGTTGACACCAACAGACAGTCTTGGCCATGATGTCTTCAGTGTGGTGCTGTCGGCCTGCCAGGTGGAGATCAGACCCAAAACCTGCAGGGAAGGCAGCTGTGGCGGGGCAACATTTGCTGTCACCGCAGTGACCGATTTCACACGCGATGGGAATCGACCAAGCCTGGTCTCTGCTCTGCCTGGACCTGGTGCACCACGACTTTGGAGGAGCTACGTCCCATCATCTCTGAAGGCCAGTTGACATTCATAGTAAATTTAAAATATATTTATGTTCACTTTTGAATCCTTGAAAACAATCAAAGTTTAGGACTTAGGAGATCCTTTGAGGTTTTTGCGTAAAATCATTGCAGGCCTGGCAGGACCTTTTTATAGCCATCAAGAAACGTATCAAGGAGTCGGTGCAGATTCTCAGGATATTGTGATCCTAGAAGTTTTTTTTTTTTTTAAGACGGGCAACTGGACTTCTTTTTTGTAGGTTTAAGTGAACCACATGGAGACTTGAGGTCTTCTTTTAATGTTCTGAAAACCATCATGGGGTTTCAGGACAAACAGGAAGCTTGTGTTAAATGAGGTGATGATGATTCCCAAGCATTTTTATTTGAATTGACTTGAATTTAATTAAACAACTTTTATTGCCAAGTAGAAGCAAAAATAGTATCATAGCTACAAGGATTGGCATTTTGGTGCAAACAGTCATTGATAGAAAAATATATGTTAAATATAGGTTAAGGTGTGAGGGAGACGACAGAAACAGCAGCAATACGAATATACACAATGTGGAATGTTTACTTACGGAGTGTGTATCAGTCACCAGATTAGCACATTTACTGGTAGATTAGTGAATTACTAATTCATGTTTTTTTTCTTTCATATATTTTGAAAAGCATTATTAAGTGGTCCATTAATGAGTCTGAATAAGGCTTACAGGGTGACGTCCTTCGTTTGGTGCTTTTATTTAATATTCTCATAGATGTGTCGGTGGAATCCCGAAGTGCCAAAGAAAATCTGGATTTCTCAATAGGATGTGGATATTGTAGTAGAGTAAATCCTACAATATATTAAATATAGGCTATTAGGATTGTTGTTTCAAACAAAGGATTACCTAACCTGTTTGGAATAATCCTGCCTTCTTCCCTCAGGTCATGGTCCAGGATGTTCCTACTTCCATCTGTTACTCATTGACTGATCCGCATCTCATTACACTTGATCGGAGGTAATGTACTATCTTAATGGGTATCATTGCCAGTTTACAAGTAATTGTACATCCTTTCATAAATGTGTCATCTCCAGACACTATGAGAACCACCAGACTGGAACCTTTGTCCTTTATCGAAGCCTTGTGAGGAAGTTTGAGGTCCATTCTCGGCAGTGGGACTGCGGTAGCCGACACTACTCTGTCTCCTGCAATTGTGGTGTTGCTGTACGAGAGGAGAACGATGTAGCGATCTTTGACATGTGCAATGGTCAGCTGCAAGAAACCAGACCACAGCTTACCCTGAAAAACCTTGGTGACGAGGGTAGCCGGGTCAGGGTCCAGGAGTCCCATCATGGGAAGAAGGTCACCGTAGGTATCCAAATATTTTAACACTTTTCAAGAGCGTTTGGTCCTCTGTCATACCTAAATAAGTAATTGCATGGAGGTCTTTTTGGTTCTTAGTCACTCTTAGTTACTTCTAGTTCCTTTCTCCTGTTGTAGTTGATCTTTCCATCCGGGGCCTTTGTTAGGATGGATGTAAGTGACTGGGGGATGAGTCTGTCCGTCCGAGCACCCAGCGTTGACTACAGCAACACTCAAGGCCTCTGTGGGACTTTTGACCGCAATAGCAACAATGACTTCCAGGCTGCTGATGGTGGTTATTATGGTTCTGATGACCTGGATCACTTCATTGAGGAATGGAGGTCAGAAATATTTCCTTTAAACTTGAATGAATTTAAGCCTTGACTGTGTAATGTCTCTCCAAAATTACTTGCTATATTGGGTTTCCCTTCTTTTATGTTAGGGTAGCTCCTGGTGAGAGTTTGTTTGACAAAACGCCTCCTGGGATCATGAAGAAGGTCCGACGGCCTTTCTGCCAGTGCCACAGGGAATACAGCACTTCTGGGATGGCGGAACTACACAATTCTTTGGCTCAATCTGACTGCATTGCATATGATAATGTGGATTATACATCTGTGTTTCCGTTCATGGACACAACAGTGGAATACATCAAGAGTCCTGAAAAAGAGGAAAGCATCATGGAAATGTCTGTCTTCACTAGTCATCCTCTGGAGAGAAAGCACCTTGGGATCAGTGGACAGGAAACTCAAAACGATGGTGATTTTGAACTGGCTGGTGAGTTTAGGGAGGATCTCCTGCTTTCTGTTGACAGACCAAAGCGACACGTTTCCTTGGAATTCCGCCCTGTCTTTGCTGCTCAGAGCCTGAGCCAAGAAGATTTGGAAAGCTTTGCCTACTTTTTCCCAGAAGATCATTTGGCAGAAGCTAGACCGGAAGTAAAACCCCAATGGCCCACACCAAGTGGCCTGACCTCAGCCAAAGCCCTGGAGGTGTGCCAGGCAGCTTTGGTCAACTCCACTGTTGGTGCAGCATGCCGAGGGCTGCTGGGACGCCGCCTGGATGAAGCAGTAAATCTTTGCATGCTAGATCTACAGCTCAAAGATGACCTGGGCTGGGAGGATGCACTGCTGCCATTTCTGGAGAATGAGTGTGAAAGACAACTTCTAGAAAACCGGACCCCAAAAACCACAGAGGCCTCTAGCTCACTAGGTGCTGCTGAGGAAGTGGTAGTGGCACTGCGCTGCCCAAACCTTTGCCATGGAAATGGAGAGTGTAGAGAGTGGGGTTGCCAGTGTTACCCAAACTACAGCTTCCATGATTGCAGCTTGGCCATTAGTGAGTATCTGTCGCTTAATTTTTTATAGATCGTCTAACTTAGTCTCCAGTCATAGCAAGCGTTTACTTTGCTTTGCTTTTCTTTTTTTATTTAAAAAATAAATGAAGCTTCTGTAAATTACCTACATACCATTCTTCCAATAGGCCAGCCAATTGAGATTACAGATTTAGAAAACAATGGCCTGTGTGACATTCGAACCTTCGACTGTCGTAACGTTCGTGTCTTTGGTCTTGGCTTCATTGACGCTGCTGATCTGAGTTGTCTTGCCACCAGGCTGAAGGTGAGGAAAGGGAACGTCTCATGTGAAACCAACAAGCTTCTTCAAAAGTGTCAGTTTATTCCTCTGATTTGTTTCAACAGTACGTGAACAATGTCTGGGTTCCAGGAGAGCAACAGCGGACAAAAGCCACGTTCCTCAGCTCTAAGGCTTTGGAATGTGTTGTTCCAGCACTGAGCAACACTGTTGTCAATACAGAAGACTTCATGATGGATGACAAACCATACACACGATGGGAGATCAAGGCATCAAATCTAACTAATTTTTGGGTGTTGAAACTTTTGCCTGGAGTAAATAAAACCGTCCCTCTTTTCTGTTGCAGGTAACTAATGATGGTTCCCAGTACAGCCAGGCAAAGGTGTTGACGATTTATGACGGTGTTTGCCAGGTCTGCGAGGCATCCCGCTCAGGACTCTGTAAGTTAAAGGTAACTTACATGCTCAGCAGGTTAACTTATGGCATTTGTGGATACTTTGGTTGGGGAATTGCTTAGACTGTTTAATCTTACGACCTTAGTATTTATTAAAACAACTTCAGAGGCAAATTAAAGGTTCAATAAGTATGAATTTTACAGTGAAATAATAAAAAAACACAGTCTGTCTCAGTCATGTTAGAAGGAAGGTTACATTGAAACAGATTTTCTTCTGAGCCGGTTGGGGGGGTTGTCAGTTTTTCTCCTTTTAAAAGCAAAAAAGAGGAGTAGTCTTTGTTTACAGTCCCGCTCACAGACATCATATACGTAGACGCCTTGTGAACTGGCGCTGCCTATTGGAGCTGCCGTAGGGGGCGGCCGCCATCTTGGATGGGTCTCCATTCGCCCCCAGTGTATTTATTTCTACTGAGGAAGTTGCTTACCAAACTAAAAAAACACATTTTATTATGCTTTTTCACAAAATCAGACATGTAGTATGGCATGATAGTTAAAATATAAATATAATTAAATGAAAAAATATAAATATAAAATCCCAACAGGTAGGCTAGAAATGTCCCACATGATCCATTTTCAATAGTATGCTGTTTGTTGCAACCGTAGGCTGTAGAAAAACGGGCATAGTTGCTCACCCTGCATTGACTCAAGTTGGGTTTGGAGAGTGAGGGACCCATCCAATATGGTGGTGACGCTGCTACGCTCTCCAGCACCCAATGGGGCGTCTACGTATTCATGTCTATGGTCCCACCTGCATACTTCCTGGTTCCAGAGCCAATCATATTTCAATTCAATTCAGTTTATTTCTATAGCGCCAAATCACGACAAGAGTCGTCTCAAGGCACTTCACAAAGTAAACATTCCAATACAGTTCAGTTCATTAAGCCAATCAGTAAAACTGTTTCCTATATAAGGAACCCAGCAGATTGCATCAAGACACTGACTGTGTGTTGATACAATCCTCATACTAAGCAAGCATGTAGCAACAGTGGGAAGGAAAACTCCCTTTTAACAGGAAGAAACCTCCAGAGGATCCTGGCTCAGTATGAGCAGCCATCCGCTTCGACTCACTGGGGATTGAGAAGACAGAGCAGGCACACCCCACACACACACACACACACACACACACCATATATATCAAGTAGTGTTTCTATGACTGCACTGTGATTTCTTAGTAGAAGTTCTATTTAGTAAGAGAAACTTTATTGTCTTTATCTGAGTGAATCTATAATTAATTCAACAGGTGAACTAATAGTAGCACATTCTATGTTAAAGAAAGTAAGATGTAATATCAGGAGAGGGAGAATGTTAGGTGGTTGGCAGCAGTGTGCCAGCCGATGGCCCCCTCCATGAGGCCACCACAGCTCAGCAGAACGCCAGTGTAGCTTCTTCTGGGGAGAAAAACACTTAGAGAGAAAATAAAGTTAACAGCTGAAATAACAGGAGATAATGCAATTAGAGAGTGGTGGTAGAAGAGAGTAGCAGAGTGTGGAAAGTGGTCAGTATGTCCTCCAGCAGTCTAAGCCTATAGCAGCATAACTACAGAGATAACTCAGCATAACCTAGCCTTTCAGATGGAGGCATGTGGGAGGCAGGGCCAGGGAGAAAAGTCTTTAACGACAGTAGTCCCCTCTGTACACTCCACCTCCCTCTGCTCCCCACTCGTCTAAACCTGGGCTAACATCATAATTTAACCATAAGCCCTATCAAATAGAAAAGTTTTGAGCCTAGTCTTAAAAGTAGACAAGGTGTCTGCCTCACGGACTAAAGCTGGGAGCTGGTTCCACTGGAGAGGAGCCTGATAGCTAAAAGATCTGCCTCCCATCCTACTTTTAGATATATTTGAGAACACAAGGTTGCCAAGTTTGTGCTGGTAAACCCTACTGCACCGAGCATTTGTAATTTGACAAAAAGCAAAAAGCAGGAACATTGAGGACAGAATGTTAGCCAGTAACAGGAGATGTTCAGAAGTTATTTCTTGTACCCCAAGAAGCTACTGCATCTTTTTGTTTTACTCTAATTTTGAAACATGGACTGCAGTACCCAAAATTGACCACAGGATGTCATTCTTATTTCGTGCACCTTTAAATCTACGGTTTGAATTTTGACATGTTTATTAAAAATCATAAACCTAAAGGGTTAGCAATGAGCTAAAACTAAGCAACCAGTGAGGACTCTTAAATGCTCTGATGTTTTTCATGGTTTAAATCATAGAAGGCTAATTGCAGAAACCGATGTGATTCACTAGATATTCAGAAGTATTTGTTGGAGTTAGAGGTTAAACATTCAGCTGATTAAAACCAGAGACAAAATGAGCTTTCATGCTCCTGTCAGCTGACTGGGGGTCCTACATTTATACAAAAGGTTCATGCGTCGGGGGGGGGGGTTCTTGTGACTGGAATATTGTTTTCATTAAGAAGCGGGTACAGGAATACACACACGCACGCGCGCGCACACACACACAGATCCAGATAGTCATTTAAATAGGCGCATGTGGTTGCTAAAGCTGGAAAACATTAAACAGCAGATGAAGTGAGATTAGAGCTGATTTCCTCCTCCTAACCTAGAATTCCCTGAGAAAAGTACACAAACACAAACTTTTGTCCTGCCTGCTGGTTCTAGGACGGATCGTGCAACATAGATGGGACGTGTTTTGCAGCAGGAAGAGTTAATCCCAGCAGTCCTTGCCTTGTCTGTGACCCCGACACCTCCAAATTCACCTGGTCTGTGAACAAAGGTACAAACACTTTTTATAGTTGTTTAAATACAAACGGCAGCTTAAAAGAGACAAACAAGCGTTCCATAAAGTGCTCTAATTTGCTGTATTAGAGGTTAGCTGCTGCTCTGGTTGGAGTCCAGCTGTGATGCTGTTTGTCTCCATTAGTAGATCAAAGGCTGTTTCCCAGCGTGCCCTGACCCGTCGTTTAACCACTCCTGGGGTTGGGGGGGGGATGTAAAATCACATGGTTGACTCACTTACCAGACTCATAATCACACTGGAAGTATTGAGGAAGCACCGCAACAGATGAGAATTACCTTGTTAGCACTATATGAAGTGAAACGAGACAAGATGATAGAATTTTGTTTTTAGAATTACTTTAACAAGTTTATTTTTTAAGTATTTAAAAAATACTGCTCTAACAAATTTATGCCTCAAAATGAACTCCAGATTAGAAAAAGAATAAAACTTTGAGGAAAAATTAGAAAATTAACTAAATGTAAAGTTTTTGGAGTGAAAAAGGTCTCCAGTTGTGTTTCTGTGGTTTGAAACTAAAACAGTGTGCTGTCATCGTAGATGTTTGGAAGCTAATTTAGGCTGCTCGGCCTGGCCTAGAGGATGCTGCATGATCTGAAACATCAGGGGGTGCAGCTGGGAGGAAAAGCTCCCAAATGTAGAGATATGTGTTTATGACTCTTGCAGAAACAGCCTGAAGGTTTTTGCTCATAAAGAGTTGGTTACAGGACAGGAACCTGCTGTCATCAGACACTTGTAGGTGTAAATAAGAAGGTGTGAACAGCTGGTGGTGAGCCACATCATCACACAACAGTCTGATCCTGTTGTTTCTCTGTCTGGTTTCAGTCAACCAGCCGCCATCTTTCCACCGACCTCAGACGAGCCTGCAGACATTTGTTGGGGAGAATTTCGTCTTCCAGTTTGCGGCATCAGACCCGGAAGGTTCAGCGCTCCTGTTTCAGCTGGAGAAGGGTCCAGTGGGAGCTGTTCTCTCCCCTGCTGGTCTTCTCATCTGGAAGGTCCCATCGCTTCCCAGAGAGGAGGAGGAGGTTCATCAGGCCAGATTCTTCTTACGCTTCACCCTCTCTGATGAGTGCAACGCCCGGAGCACCTTCACAGTGGAGGTAAAGCAGCAGGAGATGTGACAAAAAAAGTGCAGGTTTATTAAATAAGGGTGGTGTTCCTGGTGTGATCTAGGTGGAGGTCGTGCCGTGTAGCTGTCAGAACGGAGGCACCTGTGTGACGGACGTCAACTTCCCTGCGGGCAGCGGGAGGTACCTGTGTGTTTGTCCCTACGGTCAGCAGGGTGAGCTCTGCCATGACGACACGGACGAGTGTTTGTCAGCGCCGTGCGCAGCAGGAACGTGCTTCAGCACGGCCGACGGGTTCAGGTGTGATTGTCCTGCTGGGCTGAGAGGTGAGAAGCTCTGAAACCCAGAAGAAGCAGAAGCAGGTTCTGGTTCCTTCTGATCTGGTTTGTGTGCTTTGGCAGGTTTAACGTGCTTGGAGGACATCAATGAGTGTGAAAGGAAACCATGTTTTCCAGGAGTCCGGTGCTTCAACAGCTTTGGCTCCTACCACTGTGGACCCTGCCCCAAAGGCATGCTGGGAAATGGAACAACTTGCACTGGTGAGATGACTCCTCTGAATCAGTAATTCAATATGAACATCTGCTTAAGCTCAAAAAGCTTAAAGCTATTTATTTTTTAATGCAACAGCTGTTATTTTCATGCTTGAGTTCAGAACTGGATTGAAGATTTTGGGCTGTTAAAGCAAAACATGATTCCTGGTAAACCCTCACTTTCACGGTGTGTGTCTGACATCAGCCTTAACATGGTTCAGAGGTCAAATAAACCAGCACAAAATAAATATTACAAGTAAATTCTATCTCTCAATATTTCTCCTTTATTTTTGTGCTTTTACAATTTAGACTTTTATTCTAAAAAACCTGCAACTTTATTGAAAACCCTTCATCCAATTACACATGTTTCTGCTGTAATCAAATTCCAATGTTGGCAAAAAATCTCCCCAGAAGCAAATATTTGGGTATCATCTGCAAATAAAACATTATAATGCTTCTGGAAACCTCACAATAGAAACAGCCTGGGACCCAAACCTGTGCCCTGTGGTACTCCAAAAACTAATTTCTGTTGTTTAAATAACTTTGACTCCTAATACCACATGCCTGAAGATTATTTAAGATATTTCAGCTTTATTCTGGAAATATTTTAGCAAATTTTCTCTCAAATGTTAACATGTAATGAAGTTATTTTGATTTAATTTTAGACATTTTAGTGTTTTTTCAGAAATAGTTTCCCCTTTTCCCCTGGGGTTTAGACACTTTTCCCAATTAAAAAAATAACCTGTCTAAAGATTAATAAAACAACCTTCCTTCTCACTTCATGCCGTAATATACTTCAGAACTCAAAAAAGTAAAAGTATAAATGATTTTACTTATTTACTCTGCTGCAGTTTGTTTTTTTCCTGCTACTATAAAACATAAACATATTTTGGGTAAACAAATATGTTTTACGATTTGTAAAGTCTGGATATGTTTCTCTATGGCCCCTGGAGGCCTAAGCTGCTTTTCGGTTTTGTAATGTTGGCTTTATTATAATTTCATAAACAAAATCATTTTAAAATAATCACAGGTTCATTCTGAAGCCTTTATGGACTTATTTTTAACACAAATAGGGAAAATTCTTTGTGCACAGTTCCTGCTCTTTCATCTTTATAACAGGTCTTATTTACCCATCATGCAATTCTTTTTGGTGTCCTCAGATCGCTCTTCAATTACCTTTTATCGCTTAATCACAACAAAGGAAATTGCTGTTAAAACTAGTTTTACCTCCTCCTGGAACAAGTTACTAGGGTGGAGTTCTTCAGACCTAAACAACGCCATTCCTTCAGATGGTGCTAATCTAAAGTCACAATTAAATTAAGCTTTTAACTTTTGATTTGTTCATTTCCATCTACGGTAATTTAATCATCTATCCAGGCTGGTATGTTGATTTTATCTGCATGAGTGAATTAGAAGCGTCTCCATGAGCAGGATGGAGAGCATCTCTTTATTCCCTCTGATAGATTCTGCTAAACCAAACGACACAAACACAAATCAGCAATCAAAGCCTAAAAACTTGACTTCAGCACAAAAGAAACCCAGTGTTGCATGTTGGGGGGGGATAAAAACCGGGTGAATGTTTAACTTCTGGAGATCAGAAGTTAGAGGATTAGTGTTATATTTTGTTAAGTTGACCAACCAACATGTTTGTGGTCTGAACCTGGCCTCCAGAACCCCACAGGGATCTAGTGTGGATTTTACTAAAAGCTTTGATTTGGTAGAAGCAGAATAGATCAGCATAAGGCTTGTTGGACCCCAGATGATTTCCTGCTTTGCTTGGTTAGCTGAGGTGTGTTGATGTGATTCAGAGAGCACCTTGTACCTCCCTGTGAGTTTTAAAGGTCAAATTCACTGAAAAAATATTTTTTAATGATTATTTCTGATTATAATCAGTCACTCTGAGTTTTTCATGCAGACTGAACATGAAACTAGTCTCCTACACCTATATCCTGCTTTAGCTTCTGATAGACAGTGAAACTCTAGCATTAGAAAATCCTGACAGATCTACGTAACACTGTCACTTAATGTTCATGGACTCACCCATCTTGACTCACGACGGGGAAGGCTGTTGTTAGTTTAATGTTCAGGAATCACCAGAGAACATCTCAGCTAGTAGAAGCTAACTGTTAGCATTACAACTTACAAGTCATTCATTCCTACTAGAGACCACTGGAAATGTATTAAAAACATGAGTAAAGTTGACCTTTAAACAAACTAGAGCCTCTCATTGGAGATCCGATCACCCAGAAACCTCCTCACAACACATCTTTAAGAAAATGTGGATGAAAAGATGCTACAAGGAAATCTAAAGTGAATTTATTTGTTTTTCTCTAAGTAAGGACTTTCAGACCTGCTCTCATCACTCCAACACCTCTCCATCCTACGACCGCTCTCCAGATATCAGCTGTTCTGCTGCAAGCCTCCAAAATAAACATTTTTGAGAAAACCTCAACTGGAACCTCATCACAGATGAAGACCGAGGGGAGCAAGGAAACCCCAAGAGCTGAGTCCATACTAAGATTTCCCTCCAATTCAAATTTCCCCAAAACAACTGAAACCAACAAGGTCACAGCAGATGCATCAGATAACCTCCTTCTGTCTGAAAAAGCTGGGGGAGTACCGCTGAACTCATCCAACAACCCCATCAACATCTCAGAAAGTAAACGAGTCCAACTGGACTCATCTAAAACCAGGACTGGAGTCACCAGCAGTTCCATTACAACATCTGGAGCCAGCAGAACATCTGCAGGTAAAACTAACAGTTTCTATTCAATCTCATTTTTATTTTCTGGACCCTTCAGACAAATATGGGACTACTTGGGGAGAAGTTGCCCTGTGTTTCCCAAGATTGGGCCCAAGTGTGGGTCCCAGATCTCCAGACAACTTTTTAACATGTAGAGATGGACACTTGGTCTGATCAGGACTTATATTTCCCAGGATGGGCTCATTCTCCAGCCCTAAACGTGTCAGCAACGTGCGCCAGCAGGCCCTGCTTCCCAGGGGCGCAGTGCATCAACCGCAGACCTCCACACGTCGGCTATGTCTGCGGCCGCTGCCCTCCTGGACTTTACGGGAATGGTCGAGTCTGCACAAAGACCTCCAAGGAAGGTAGATGTTTTCTCTTCCGTTAGGTTGCAGACACAAATAATGGTTTATTACTGTTATGTTCTCTCAAAATGTCTAAAATTTAGATAGAAAACATATTTTCTTAATTAACGGTTATTTATTGTCCCAGAACAAAGATGTCGTGTGGATCCCTGCCTGAGTTATGAGGGTTTGGAGGTTCTGGTTCCACTCATGTTCTTTGTTTTTCTTGATCAAACAGAATTTAATTTAATGCTGTGGATAAATCCGCATGAGTGGTTAAATGTAATAACTCACCCACAACGTTTCAGCCTAGAGTTGTTTCTCATGAGTGGAGCAGGAATTTGGGAGGGATCCTGCTTTCATCCCGTTATTGCAGATCCTGTTTGGAATCTGACCAACCGGGTCGGAGTGTTTATGCAGACGCCTCAAATATGACACGAACTGGTAACTTTTATTGTTTTGGCAGCAGGACTGATCCTTTAAACATAGCAGTGATCGCTGACTCGGACCTCCAGAAGAACGAGCCACGGGATTACTGGATGGTTTCTGGGAGAGTTCAAGTTTCAGAGGTTTCTATAAAACTCTTGTGGGGGAAATATAAAGTCTAGCTGGATTTGTTTGTACGAAACAACTAAAAAGGGTTCGTCTGGGGGATTAAGAAAAAACAAAACCTCTTGGAAGCTTTTTGAATTATTGGATGGTCATCTGCAACTGATCATACTTTCTAACTCGAGCAAATTCAAGATGGCCGACTTTTGTAAACTCAACAATAACTTAAACTTGGTCATTTTTAACCTTTTAAAGGTGGAATATGGAACATGAACACCAAAGCAACATCTAGTGTGTGGAGGTTGTAGTTGCAACAACAGCTTACAGATTCATGAAAAAATTCGCCGCCCCGAACCACCGCACTTCCCTGGCTCCTCCACTCATCACACACTCACGTATTTAGCAACAGAACACCACTGGTGTGAGAGGTTGTCCGCTCAATAATATCCGAGGAGAGACAGCCGGCTGCTACCACTTCAACTTTAGGACAAACTACCAGAGTCCCAAAAAGAAAAACGCCAACAAAAGACGATTGGACCTAGAAAACCACGACTGGTGTTTAGTGCTGTCTCGTTTCCTTTGGCATTGTGGGTTTCCGGTTCCGTGGACACGTCTCAGGGAAGATACCCGAGGGCAGGGGTGTTCCGAGACCGTGTTTGCGTTCAAAACCTAGCTTGTTCTGTAGATTTGCTATTGCAGCTTTAAGAGCCCCATAAAAATATTTGAGAATTAAACTTTACATTTGAAAGTTAAATCATGATCTTACTAAGATAACTTTTTTATTGAATGGTTAATGCAACCACAATAGTTGTGAGTTAAAACAGCCCAAAAGGCCTGCTGCTAGTTAGGGGCAGCAGTAGCTCATGAGGTAGAGTGAGTTATCCAGTAATCTGAGGGTTGCAGGATCGATCAGCTCCCTGCATATGTATGGCAGCTTCACCTCTGTCAGTGTGCCCCAGGGCAGTTGTAGCCCTTCAGTGTGTGAATGTGTGTTTGTGAATGGGTGAATGACTGTAGGGTAAAGTGCTTTCACTCAGAGACAAGTGCAGATCATTTATCATAACTCTGACATGAAAGACAGCATGTTTCCAGGGATATGGATTCATTTATGACATGATACTCCCCCACAAAAAAACCTATATCCAAATTCAAAGCAAAACCAAAAAGTCACAAAAAACAAAAAGCCAAGGCACTTACTTGACATCTTGTTTTTTCCCCAGCATCAAATCTCCTCCCTCAGCAGCAGACGTTTGCCAAACCCATCCGATACCAACAAGAAGTTAAGAGCAAAGCCCCCCACCTTCACCTGCCCAGCCTCCCATCCAGGTACAGCATCAATCGCCATTCCTCGTCTGTTACGAGGCCGGACGGTCCACCTCATCAGGATCTTGTAGCAGAGAGAGGAGGCAGGACGGGGAGGAGGGAAGCGGTCACCTCTGCTGCCAGGAATGTTCCCAAAACAACACTCAGTGATGTCTCATCAAATTCCCACACCACGCAGGAAAATGCCAGTTCCAGATCAGATGCCAGGATGTACTCCAGATCCAGAATCACGACTGTTAAACAGCCGGTTTTTGAGGTGAGTCTATTGTTTCTGTTCAGACGAGCAGCCATGATTCTGTGTATTACACTTTCTATTTTTACACTTTCTAGAAGACTGAAGGAGCTACAACCCTTCAGGTACCTCAGTCTTCTCAGGCTAACAGCATAAGACCTGAGCAAAGAGTCCAACCACAGATCAACTATTTAACACCCACCCACATTAAACCATGGACCCCTCCAAGACCTGCCCAGCCTCTCACTGCCGCCCTCACCGCTCTGTCCTACACTCTGCCTGAATCAGAGTTCTCCGCTGATGGAGATGATGTTGAATCCAAGTCGGAGGGTTCTGATGTGATCTCATTGCAGCTGGGACTAACCATAACCACTCCAGGCAAACCAAACTACAACTCCCCGCTACACAAGGTTACCTCCAACTATTTGAAGGTCAGCAGCGGCACAACCACCAACAAACATGCGACAACCTGCTCAGATCATCCATGTTTTCCTGGCGTCTTGTGTGAGCCGGCTCCAGATGGGGCATTCCACTGTGGGAGGTGTCCTGTAGGATACATCGGAGATGGACGAACCTGTCGGGGTAAGGCTGATCCTCCACTCTTGTTTCATCGTGATTCTCTAATGTAGGAACCAGGGTAGTTTCCTGGAACCATTCTGCAGAAAATAGAGGTGGAACCTAGCCTGGAAAGCTCCAATACAGGTAAATATATAGTCTGGCCATGACCCATAAAAAGAGCTCAGTTGTGGGGTGGAATCTACGGTTGTCTTTCAAATGGTCTCCGTATGCAATTAAACAGTGCTAAGACCAATCAGAGCAAAGAACAACGTGTCAAATTCATCACTACGGAAATCAGTCAACAGGGCAGTCTGCCATACACCATCGAAGGAGAAATAAAGGACTGCTCATGTGTTGGACCAGTTCAGCCTGAAACAGACCGCCTTAGAAAGAAGGCTGAAAAAACGTCCGGTTGCACTTGCGGAAAAATACGACAGAATAGAAAGGACAGATAAAAGGTTTTGGGAAAACTGTTTCCGTGTGGATGAGGTCAGAGTTTAAACCAGAACTGAAAGGAGGTCACTCGGGTGAAACGCTTCTTTAGCCATTAACATTTTGCTACCAGGAGACTTTAAAATAAAATTTTTAGATGCAAATTTTAAAAAGAGTGCTCATGACCAATACTTTGGAAATATTTTATAGATATCATGGCCTCAGTGGCGCCTCCTGTTGGTTTTAAAGCTGTTTGCAGGAACTCCTGTGGCAGAAACATGGAGTGTGCTGCTCCCAACACGTGTCGCTGCAAACCAGGATACACGGGATCCAACTGTCAGAACGGTACGGGAATAACGTCTCAGAAAAATCCCTTCTATCTTTCTTTTGTTTAATATAATATTTCATATGTTAGCAATCTGTGATCCAAAGTGCACCAACGGCGGCGTTTGTGTCGCTCCGGATGTGTGTCAGTGCCCCAGAGGTTTCCATGGAGATGTTTGTCAACAGGGTAAAGATTTAATGATCTAATAAATATGGACTCAAACGCTTCATGTATTTGTTGGGAATTGGAACACTTATGCAACATTTTAACTTGGGAACTCATTTAGGTTAAATATTCAGACAAATATGAGGAAGTCTGATAGATTTTAATGTTTATAAGATAAAATAATTTTGATTTTTTTGTGCAGCTTTGTGCAGGTTAGCGTGTGAAAATGGAGGCAGTTGTGTGGGTTTGCAGACTTGTTCCTGTCCTTATGGGTTTGTTGGTCCAAGATGTGAAACAAGTGAGTCAAAAATCATCCTCATCTTTATCCGTGCTGGCGTTTTAGCAACTAAAGGCTGAAATAAAGAATCCTCTCTGGGGTAAAACATTCATGCTTCATAATTAAGTTTAGGGTTATTGGAAACATACTTTAATGATATGTATTAAGACTAAAGTTATTTATTTTTTGCTGTGTTGCAAATGACTAATTTAACATAACTGGAGTCAAAAAATCCAAAAAAGAGCTGAAATTAACCCCAGAAGCTATTCACCCTCCTTCCTTCAGGCAGGAGATTGAGTCCAGACAACAAACTCATGAACAACTTCTTCCTGGTGATTCTTCTTCATAAACATATCTGAATCCAAACTGTTTTTTTAAAGTAAAAAGGTTAGAGCGTGAAGTAAAAATAAAAACCTCGGCCCAAACCCTGTGGGTTCTGGACGGGTCAGAACGAGCCATCAGTCCATCTCAGACTCAACACCAAGATGATAAATAAAAACACACATAACATCCTCTAGCTTTAGCTGTGACCAAACGTCGTTTAAGTTTGTTAATAAATTTAAAAAAAGCTTTTTGTTTTATATGTGATCTATTCTCTCTCAAAGGTTTCAAAATTCATACAAAATAAAGAAAATATTAAATCTATTTATTTTGTTGTCCCCAGTAAAAACTCCATCATGCACCCAACTTATAGTAGCCAACATACGGAAGAGGATTAGGGCCACTGAAAAAATAATAGAGAATTCTGACTTTTTTTCCATTCTATTTCTTTGAGATAAATCGGTATCGGCAGGTCTGAGCGGAACAAGGATCTGAATTCAGTATCGACCCTGAAAACCAGAATCGGTGCATCTCTAAATAAAAGCACCTATGGAGACTGAGGTTCATGTTGATGATAAAGCTGCTGTTTTTTTGTTGATCACAGTGGTGTGTAGCCGTCACTGCCACAACGGGGGCCAGTGTGTGTCCCCAGACGAGTGTTCGTGTCCACCAGGGTGGACGGGACCATCTTGTGAGACCGGTGAGATCATTGTGTTATAGAAATAAAACCATCAGGTGTACGTGAGGAAAACCCATCATTACATCAGTATTTGTTTTCCAGCTCTTTGCTCTCCTGTGTGTCTGAACGGAGGCGTGTGCGTTCGGCCGGACACCTGCGAGTGTCCTCACGGCTTCTACGGAGCCCAGTGTCAGAACGGTAAACTCAGAACTGATCTGACTTTAGAACCAGAGAGCAGAACCTGTGATTTTCATCTAGTTAAACTATCTTTTTCCTGCAGCTGTCTGCAGCCCGCCCTGTAAAAACGGAGGTGTGTGCATCAGGAATAACGTGTGCTCATGTCTGCAGGGATACACAGGAAGACGCTGTGAGAAAAGTCAGTGACCTTTGACTCCTCCTTCCTCCTCATACCCTCAAACTCAGAACTTTAACATTTCCAAAGAAAAAAAAATATTTTTTTTTAAATAGAAAAGTGTAATTTCATGTAGATTGTGTATGTTTTCACATTCTAGATGTCTGTGGAGGTTAGTATTTGACACATTTCCCTTCCCAGGTGTGTGTGAGCCCAGGTGCATGAACGACGGAAGATGTGTTGGTCCAGATGTGTGTGACTGTCCATCTGGTTGGAGAGGAACAAGATGCAGCAAACGTAAGTGAACAGATCACCTGGTTGCATAACTAAACTAAAAGCTGTTTACATTTCTGTCCAGTTGTCTGACTAAACAGACGTCAAAATTTCTTCTGTTATTAAAACTTTATTATTTCAGGTTCATAAATACATGATTTTCAAATTAAAAGGAAAAAGTCATTTTTCAATTTATGCTAATCAGAAATGGAAAAAAAAGGTTTTCTGTTTATTCTTTGACATTAATCATTGTTGACCTCAAAACTAGAATCGGTGCGTCACTAAGAATCTACTGAACTAGATGAAACTTACCCATAATTCCATTTGTATGATGAATAAAACTCCATCCATGTTTGTTTTGTTCCCTCTCAGCCAGCTGTCTGCAGAAGTGTCTGAATGGAGGTGAGTGTGTCGGTCCAAATACCTGCCACTGCGTGTCGGGGTGGCAAGGCATGCTGTGTCAGATCCGTGAGTATGACATCACAGCGTTAACACAACCTGTCGCTTTAAATCCCAACTGGACCCAACGGACATGTTTTCCCTCTCAGCTCACTGTGAACACAAATGTTTGTACGGAAGTCGCTGCGTTGGTCCAAACGTCTGTGCCTGCAGGAGCGGCTACTCGGGACCTCTGTGCTCCACCAGGGTACGCACAACCACACACAGCTACACAATCTCACAAAAACCACAAGACTCCAAAAATCTGATCCACAAATTGGGAAAAACTCAAAAAATTGACTCAAACACCAAAACTAAACTAAAAACGCAAAAATTACAAAACAACCACACAAATAACTAAACAGCTACAAAACATAAAAACAACACATGTTGAATATAAAAAACACAAATAAACCTCATAATTAAACTAAAATAGTCTCAACGTAACACAAACTGAATATGGATTATGTTACGGTTTTCATTTTTTAACAAAACAAGAAAAAGAGCAGCTAAATTGTTAACATGGAAAATCCAAATTAAATTATTATGACAACACATAAAACATCTTCATGTTGTTGTCTTCCTGCATGTTTGTTGTTGTTGTGTATTTGTGTTATTGTTTACTTTGTGTGGTCTTCAGATCCACATCCAGCGAGGATGACGAGTATCTTCATCCAGAGGAGATCTGATGTTTCACCACGCGGCCGACAGCAGCTCCAACATGACTTATGACTGAGTGTGTAAATAGGTGTGTGTTCTTCACCAGTAACCCAGACGGAGTATTTATTTATTTGGTGTCACATGTTTCTTGTATAAATCGTTATCATTGAATAATCTGTATTTTCTTATTAAATCAGGTTTATTTGGTTGTTTTGTAAGAAAATAAAAGCTTCTTCAGAGGTTAAATCTGGTTGGATCTGTTTATTTCCTGAAACAAAAGCCTGAGTTGACGACCGCCGTAGCAGAACAGAACCGAACCGGCCCGCTAGCAGGATGATGCAAACCCGCTCTGAACCTTCTGAATTAGATCTGTAAACTTCACCAAGTCCACGTTTCTTCTGATGGATTCAGGGATTTCTTTAATTCACTCGTTTTTCTCCACCAGAGAAAAAGGTTTATTGGAGTCGTGGATTTAAACTGATTCAGGAAGCATGATTCACCCTCTTCTCACGCCGTGTCATCATTTACATACCTGACCTTATACGAAGACTTCCTGCTGCAGTGACGTAAGGTTTTTGGATTTGCTTTCATCCAGGTGATGATGATGATAAACTCAACAAATTAACTCAAAGTTCACAAACAGAATGATTCTCCTTCCTGGAACACCTGGAGGTCTGCTAGTTATGAAGGAGATCAAAATAATTAACAGCAAACTGCTTTTAAACCCAAAGGCCACCAGAGTTTGTTTACATTGAGATGGTCATTTCGGTCAAATCTTACATTCTATAATCTCACATAATACCACAAAATCTAGAGTATATGTGTGAATGACCCTCAGCCTGTAATGCTGTTAGCCCTGGCAGCAATCTTGAATCCAGTGAACCTCAAAGGTCAGTCAGTTATAAATGAACAGCCAGTGTTTATTTACTGAGAGTTTCATTGACATCCTTTCAAAGGTTGGTGAGATATTTCATAACAAGCATAAACTCATCCATCCATCCATCATTGTCCGCTTATCTGGAGTCGGGTCGTGGGGGCAGCAGCCTAAGCAGAGAGGCCCAGACTTCCCTCTTCCCAGCCACTTGGGCCAGCTTCTCTAGAGGAATCCCAATTTGTTCCCTGGCCAGACGAGAGACATAGTCCCTCCAGCGTGTCCTGGGTCTTCCCGGAAAACCTCACCAGGGAGGCGTCCAGGAGGCATTCTAACCAGATGCCCGAGCCACCTCAACTGGCTCCTCTCGATGTGGAGGAGCAGCAGATCTACTCCAAGCCCCTCCCAGATGACTGAGCTTCTCACCCTATCTCTAAGGGAGAGCCCAGACACCCTGCGGAGAAAACTAATTTCAGCCGCTTGTATCCATGATTTTGTTCTTTTGGTCAAGGTCGACCAGTAAATTGAGAGCTTCACCTTCTGGCTCAGCTCTCTCTTCATCATGACAGACCAGCACAACACTCTCATCACTGCAGACACATCACCAATCCGCCTATTGATCTCCCGATCCGTCTCTCCCTCACTCATGAACAAGACCCCAAGATACTTAAACATTACAGGGTTTGCACACATTTGCCAATATCTAATTCAAGCACTTTCAAGGTGAGTTGTCCGGATTTTACTTTACAGTGATGAGTCACACGTGCATGCTCAAAAGGAATTTTTTCACTCTCTCGTGTGAGAAAATTAAATGTTCCAGGTATAGTTTCAAAATCTTGAAAATGCAACATTAAAATTCAAGAATTTTCAAGCACCAGTTATAACTCTTACATTATGCCCGTTTGCCATGAAATCAGTTCAAAATGTAATCAGTAATTACAAACAAATACACATCCACTCTATTTAAACGATTTAGTAAAACAATTGAATATTTATATATAAAAAGAAAAACCCTGCCTTTAAAGGGACACTTTGCTACTTTTTTATATTTTTAAATAATGTTCTTGAGCCAGTTTGTGCTAAAATAACCGTTTATTGTTTAATGAAATGTCACTCAGACCCCCACCGCCCTCTGTGGCCAGAATACCACACTTGCAACTTCAGAGTGGCGGTCCGCTCCCTGCTGGACATAGAAAAAGGAGCTGACATGCCTGGTGCTGCAGTCTGCTTCCAGCATGATCCCTGCATGTTTTAGATCATGAACACAGCTGATTTGTTTGATTTAGTGACGAACCACTCCTGTAGACACTAATGAAGGCTGAGGAGACATTTCAGCTGTTAGATTAAGGTGTTAAAAGGCACAGTGAGGAAATAAGTTTCACTTTTGGTTTCACCAACGAACACTAGGGGGTGCTAAAAACAAGCCAAAACAGACTAGTGTTCTGTAATTTCTATCCATGCCCGGCCAGTATAGCTCATCTTGTGCAAGCCTTTTCACTTTTCTGGACCCAAATGTCCTTTGCACACTGACTTGACCATTTGTCTTCTCTTTGAGGAAGCTATAACTGTTTTTGTACCTTTTAGCATACCTCCATCCAACACTGTAAGCTCTCCTGAAGTGTTTCCACATTCTCTTGTCCCAGCAGGTGTACGTGTGCCATGACTCCAGCTGCACATCCCTCTGTTTTTTTGTTTTGCTATTTCAGCCCCATTTTGTCTGTTACCTGCATGTGTGCTCGAACTGAGTCAACATAAATCTGTACATCAATTTCTGTGGTGCTTTCTCTGTTGATTAAACTTGTCCTACTCAGTGCAGCAGCTACCATGAGATTTTTTCCAGGTTATTTCTGGATCAGCAGTTGTATGAATAGTGGCACATCTTCCAGAAGTTTCTGTGAGATTTCATGAGCTTTCTTTAAAATCACACTTTTACACATTTAGCATAGTTCCTTTGCACTCTGGTCCTTTTCCAGGAAGTGTATGCCACAGTGTCGTGCTCCTGAAGTAGTACAGCTCCAAAACCTGTTTTGGACACATCAGTTGTAACTTTTAGAGGTTTTATCTGGACATAGTACTTTAAAACTGGCTTCTGAGTTCAACTACTCTTTAGCCACTCCCGTTCTTTGACATGTTCTGGCATACACTGCCACTCCGTTTCTGCCTCAAGCAAACGTCTTAATGCTTTTTGTGTTTGTCGATAAAATTGGGATGAACTTTCCCACTAATCCCAACGCTCTCTGTAGATTAATGTCCTTTGGGATTGGTAGTTCTGCTACTGCCCTGACTTTTCTGGGTCTGGTTGTATTGCAGCAGTTTTTCCTCCAAATAGGCCATTTCTTTTACCCTTATTTGGCGTTTACTCTTGTTCAGTTTCAGCCTGACCGAGAACTTCTGCTACGTGTGGCAGAAAACACACCGTCCCCACATACATGTGGCTCCTAAACCTATTAACAGGGCTGGTATTTTATTTTTTATTATCTGACCCAAAGAAGGCCCACCATATTTTTACTGTTGTGTGATTAAGAAAGCATCAGAAAGTTTAAATGTTTGGGGGTGTTTTAATTTTTTGGGCTATTTGAGCCAACTAGGTTTAAAGCCAGAAGGTCAGGGCCACGGGGGCCAGGAGGAGCAGAGGGACCACGGGGGCCAGGAGAAAAGGCAGATTAAAAGATTAAAGAGGCCACATCAGCTCTGCACTAATGAGGACTCCAAGTTTGTTTCCTCACATGAACACTTTACTCATCTCCACAAATAAAATATTTAATTATAGGAGCAGCAAAAAAAGCTTTATTCATATTCTAACTTACTTGTTTTGGTTAAAATCTTAAATATTTAATTTTATTAAAATATGAAGGACATCTCTTCTAAAGGTTATGCCGTGAGTCATTTCTCGGGATATTCCGCCCTCTAGTGGCAGAAAATGTAACAATAATAATGTCAAAAACATTTTTCAGTGCAAAATTTCAACTAAAAATGTCAGAATAAAATGTATAAACCGTTCATGAACGTCTCACTGTGGAGGTTTGTGTTTCTGCACAGCTGACTGGAGTTGTGATCACGTTCAGGAGGAGGAGGAAAGCCCTTTTTCTGTCAGAATCAGAAGGATATTGACAACCTGACAGTTCCTCTGAGCTTCAGCAGCATGAGGCATCGCTCCTTCAGATATATTTATAACCGTCCCCAAAGATGGCACTGGACGGGCACTGACAGAGCAGGCCGGCCCGGGCAGGGCTGGTACACCTGGACTGTTCACTCAGTGCAGAGTCCTCCTCCTGGAGGCCAAACAAACACAGTCTGACTGAAGTCAGCGTCCGAGATTTACACAATAAGAGCTCTAAAACTGACCCAACAATGAAACAAGAGTGAGTTCAAATCTGAAAAGAGTCAGAAATCAAATAAAAAAGGTAAACAAACATATTTTATAATTTTAAACGTGTTTGTTTTAAATATATGTCATGTCTCGTTGATTTTTATTTCAAAATAAATCTACAATCTTGAGAGAAACAAAGATAACAAAACAAAAGTCCATCTTTTTGCATCATTTTTAACTGTATATGGGTCAAATTAATATAAACAAATACTTTACATCCCAGAATTTTCTTTAAATTCGTCAATTATAATGAAAACTAAACATCTTTCTGCTTTTATTTGAAAGGAAACAGTAATTTATGAACTAAAGAGTCCATGCAGGTCGTTTTTTATTTACATCTTTTTTATTTTATTCAACTTTAATCAACTCCATTCTCCTAAAACACAAAGTTAATCTGTTTAAATTCCTGATAAACTGATTTGAGGTTCTGGTGTTGAGGAGAGGTCCATATAGGTCGAGTCTATTTAAACCTCCATCCTCCAACAGGTGCCCTAGCTGCAGCACCCCCACCCTGCCTCCACCTGTCTCCCCTCCTCCGCGGCGGGCTGGCGGTGACCCAGAAAGCAGAACTGGTATGCAGCCCGTCCGAACGGTCACCGGATCGTCGGCAGCTGCTCGAGTCCCGGTTCTATTTCCACACCCGCCCCAGGATAAAGTCCTGCACGACCCGAACCTGCAGCTCCGTTCAGACCAGGATGAAGTCCAGAAGCACCGCGCAGACCGACGGCTTCACCTCCGAGCTGGACAGCGGTTCCGACAGCTCGGACGGGAAGTCCACCGGCGGCTGCAGTCCTCGGAGGGAATCGGTTCAGGAGGCAGCTTCCCGTCCCGGTGCGCCGAGGCGGAGGAGGAGGAGGCGGAGGAGCGGCAGCGCCGCGCACAGAGGCGGCGGAGACGCGCGGCAGTCCGGTGCGAGTAAACAGAGGCAGGCGGCGAACGCGCGGGAGCGGGACCGCACTCACAGCGTGAACACTGCGTTCACGGCGCTGCGGACTCTCATCCCCACCGAACCCGCAGACCGGAAGCTCTCCAAGATCGAGACGCTGCGCCTGGCGTCCAGCTACATCTCCCACCTGGCCAACGTGCTGCTGCTGGGGGAGGACTGCCGGGACGGACAGCCCTGTCTCCGGTACCGGGACATCCTGCACGGACCCGCCGCGCTAAGCGCCCCCTCCCTGCGGCCCATCTGTACTTTCTGCCTCAGCAATCAAAGGAAACTGGTAGGCGACCTTCTCACACACCTGCTGTGGTGCAGACCCAAACCACCTGTACGGTGTCCTGGTTGGGACATCATCAGATGTCAGG
>SSNS01000595.1:1308-20924 GCA_006937985.1 Aphyosemion australe
CACCTATCTCCTGCATTAGCTTCTGATTTATGAAAATAGACGGTGAAATTTTAGGATTAGAAAATCCTGACAGATCTACGTCACACTGTCACTTAACATTCATGGACTCACCCATCTTGACTCACAACGGGGAAGGCTGTTGTTGGTTTAGCGTCCAGGAAACAGCAGAGAACGTCTGGGCTAGTAGAAGCTAACCATTAGCATTAGCAACACCACCACACAGCAGAACTCCTCCAGGCTTGTGTTATTTGTGGAGATAAAACATCAACATTGCAGAGCAAACAGAGTCAGTGGTAGAGTCACGTTGCTGTTAACCAATTCGAGGCGAGACGTGCAAATATCAGAAAATAAGATTCTAGTTCCTGAAAATGGTGCACCAAAGCTTCGTTTCCCCAGAGTATGACTTGCAAGGCATTCATTCCTACTAGAGACCACTGCAAATGCATTGATTAAGTAAGTATTCCACATTTTTAAAAACCAGACTCAGTCATGAGGGTCCCTGGTGTCCCGCATGATCCCCATGCAAAATTTTATTATCGCATTGTTGCAGGTGTGGATTTAAAAGCTTGGTACTTTGCACTTTTCTCTTTAAATTGTAAAAAACTCAACATGAATTCCAGTTTCCTTTTTTCTGAACCTACTAGGAATCCAACAGCAAGAAAAAAATTACATTACTTAACAGAATTTAATTTAATTATGAAATTTTCCCTATTTGTACAAGAAAGGGGCAGGACCTAAAGCTATTACTGCAGCCAGCCACTTGGGGACAGCGGTTTTGTTTTGGTCGCAGTTTTTCTGTGTTGTTTTGTTAAAAATCTTTAAAGTGACTTATTGAAGCTGAATTAATTTTTTTCTAACATTAACTGCATCAGTTTTACTATATAAAACGTACAAAACCAACGTTTCTCTAAAATAAGGGGGAGGAGCTGACTCAAGCCTTGCTCTGTATTTATACCCATCAGAGAGTTTTCTGAATCCTGGAACATTATTTTCAAACGTCTGACACTCTCAAACCTGAAAAGCACAGTGGAGTCTTTGTTTTCTGCATGAATTCTTCTCATTTAGCAGTAGAGCTCCTCTGTTTATGTCTTTCTACCACTAAATGTTCCTACATGTATATATATCGGTGATCTGCTTTCTTTCATTGTGAAACCAGGTTTAATATGCCACTTAACATATAATTTTAGCGGTTTCATCACCTGCTTTACACAAATAAATAGGCTTGAAGAGTTATTTCAAAATAAAAGCTTCCCCTAGCTAAAATGGAAATCTTCAAATTGACTTGCTGGCTTGAATTCCTGCTTTCATCACAACATGAAAGCATAGAAACAGAGGCCTGGCACTTCTGGGAGGTAGCTAAAGACATATTTTACTGATCTTCGGGATTTTTCCAAATCCACTTACAATTTATCTCGCAGCAGAGCGTTTGATGAGTCAAGCCCAGTTTGACCACAAATGGATTTCCATTTTGGTTTCTTAACAAAGCATTGAGGAAAATGTCGAGCGTGTCTATCCCAGTTAGGGCTTCTCACCACAGAAGTTCTGACTGCTCAGGATGGTTGAGTTTAAAATTTTTATTAATAGAGCAGTGGGGTCTAATTCCCTCTAAAATACTTATTTTTTGGTTTAAGAATAAAAAATATATATTTTTGATGACATTTTATCCAGTGTTTTGTGAAAACTCTTATCACCCATAGTGCGTATTGATGTGGTTGAGTTATTTTGAGGGAGGGGAAATGCTTCACGCTAACTAGCTTAAAACGTGTTAGCATCGGTCTGTCTATTCTGCCTTTGCTGTATATATAACTGCCTCATGTTTCCAAAAGTCAATTTGATTTTATAAATCAATATATTGTAATATTATCAAGGTCTGAACAAAAGATTGGCTTAAAAACATGCTTGTTTGTTTGCTACTAGCTAACAAGCTAAAGGTGTTTGCTGAGTTGTCGCCACAATTATCTCGTAGTTTTACTTGTGGCTCAACTGAAGACGAGTACATCCATACTTTACATAACTAATAAGAGGCTAACAAATCTGCTACCATTTTAATTTAACAATTTATTTATACTGACATTACTTCCTTTGAAAACCTTTCACAATAAAAGCTTTGGGCAAGTGCCTAACTTAATAAAAAAACATTCAAAGTTTGCTGCACAACATAAATTCAGCTCTATGCTCTGGAACTCTCACCCCTCCTGTTGGCTATCATCCCTTGGCCAAGCCCCCCTGATATGAGAACACGCATTGCCAAAGGAAACGAGACACCAGTCACTGTTTTCTATGTCCAGACGTCTTTTGTTGTTCGTGACTTCAAATGGTGTTTTTCTTTTTGGGTCTCTGGTAGTTTGTCCTACAGTTCAAGTGGTAGCAGCCGGCTGTTTCTCCTTCTCTGATATTATTGAGCGGAGAACCTCTCACACCAGTGGTGTTCTGTTGCTAAATACGTGATGAGTGGAGGACCCAGGGAAGTGCGACTGTTCTACGAGACCGACAACCAGCTGGTCCAATGGTTGCTTTTGGTTTGAAACGTGTTATTGGTGGAGGTTTTTAGACAAATACGAGAGAAACACTATTATTTTATTTTTTTATCTTTACAATCTATTTATAGCTATAAGAACTTTGAGGCATGAAAAAAATATTATTTTGCAGATTTGCCATTGTAGCTTTAACAATGATTGATTTGGTTCTTACTGATTAAAATTTGGACTTTCTATTTTTTCTTTACTTTTCTCTTTTCTTCCTTTTTTCTTTAATTTTTTTCCTTTGGAATTACTTAGTGGATTTCAGAGCAAAATATCATTGCAAACCAAGTTCTGTTCATATTTCTATAACAACTGCATCAAAGTCAATCGAGGGAAAAATGACCTATCCTGACCTTTTAAAAACACACATATAAAGAACGAAACCAGTAGATAGCTCTTTTTCTGATGTTGGCCAGCAGTCTTTTTCAGCATATCAGCTGTGTTTCAGCTCATCTCCTGAGTCTCCACATTAAGTCACATCATTCACAGGGATGCTCAACGGTTCAGAGGAAACTGGAACCAGGCCACTGGATCTGGTCGGCTACAAATTGGCGCCTGTTAAAAGCTGAACGTCTGAAAGCACCTTGAGAGTGAAGAATCACGCTGGCGTTCTGTCTGTGGAACATTGGAGCTCCTCTCCGGAGTAAAACGGAGTCAATAATACTCCGAGACATTTTAGGACTAAAACTGTGTGTGCTCAGAGGAATATCACAATTGTTTTCTCAGTATAAGCTAACCGAGTCATTCACCTCCGGTATCTAAAACAGTAAGATCCCCTAAAAGTCTGGCCATTAAGAAGCTTTGCTGACACAATTAGTACCGACAAGCAGACCCGTGTGTTTCCAAACAAAAATCCATGGATGACAAATTAATTACAGGTCTTCCTGAGGGAATATGATACAGCCTGCAGCTCAAGAAGCAGAAAGTGGTACAGTCTGGCTAGACACGGGCTAAAGGGGGGCATAAAGACTTCTTATGGGGCTACAGAGAGAGGATTGAGGGACATGTGACCACCAGGGATCCGGCATTTATTTGGCATGACATAAAGCATATAACAAACTTCCATTGGCTCCAGAAATCCACCTGCAGGAATTGTTGCATCTTTGCCTAAAGAACTGAAATAATTTTTTTGTCGGTTTGACATGGAATCAGACTATAATCATGCATCCAGGCATACTAGTGAGGAAGATACATGATCTAGGTCTTCATTAACATCTGAGGACTTATGTCTAACTGCTCACAAACACTAATTCTTTTTTCTACACCATCCCAGTCCTGATGCCCAGCACAGGAGCACCTCAGGGGTGTGTGTTTAGTCCCACTCTATTTTCCCTTTATAGCAATGATTGCGCACAAGACCTGAAAGTCCACCTGTTTCTCAGGATGGGAGACGAAGATGTGGAGCAGGTGACCAGCTTTTCGGTAACCTCATCAGCAATTAGCTAAAATTGACTATTAAAGAAAGTAGGTCAACACTAGAGATCCAGAGCTTAGAGTCACCATATCGACTTTATACCGATCACAGAAAAATCTCCCTAGTCCAATTTTATATATTGAATTGGTACATTCTGATTATTATTATTATAACACTTTGTTAGAGGTATCTTTAAAAGCTACTTTAATCATGAATTTGGATGTTTTACTGGCTGTTGTCCAAACCAGTTGACCATGAAGATATTTCTTTTATTTCACAAACATCAGAATACATTTAAAATTCAAAGAACAGAGCAGCAGGAACTTTTTTTCTGAGCATGCCTTTACATTTTGTTCAGTCTTTAATTGCGACCCTCATTATTGTGGAAAACTCTGAGAGGTCTCAAAGACATGGAGTCTCTTTGAAAGGGACCACAGTCATGTTTGTCTCTGCTAGGGGACAGAGGAGCAAAGTGGAATGTGCATTGTTTTCAAACCAGCTGCTACCCACAAATATCTCCCCTCAGGGTGGTGGGAGTGGACGGATCGTACGGGCAGTGTGTGTGTGTGTGTGTGTGTTGGGAGGTGTGCTGTATGTGGTTAGTGGGGACTTGGAGGATTCCTAAAATTTGGTCACGTTTGTTTTCCATCCACAGAAATGGAGCAGAAGCAGGGACTGGGATCCCCGATGAGCTGATTAAAGTCTTTCTTTTTCACTTTTTGTCCTCAACTTTTTCTCATCTTTCTCCAAACATTGTTTCATTTTTCTGTTTGGTCGGTTCTTCTCTTTTTAAAAATTCCTCCCTTTGCTCTGTTTATATAAACTTTGCCCTTTTTCACATCTTTTCATCAATGCAGAGTCAAATATTGGGGTAATGAACCATTTAGAGATGCTCTCTTCCTTCCACACTGGTTATCCACATAACTGCTGGACCTACAGACAGAGACGTCCAAGAAGCCAACATTCTTGTCAACATTTAAAGGCCAAGTTCACGAGAAACTTTTTACTTGTTCTTTTTGAAATCTCTCTGAGTTTAACATCCAGACTAAACGTGAAAGTAGTCTTCTACCCTATTTCCTGTGTAACCCGATGTTAAAAACACAAGCAATAATTAATAAACGTTGATTAAAAAACTACAATGAGATTAAAAAATAATAAGAAGATAAACTATCTTCATATGTATTAAAAATCTTATTCTACAGCAAGATCACAACAAAATAAGTTAGGAGTTACAAGTATGTTCATAATTATCAGTGAAAAGTGGTAAAAGATCCTTTAAAGCTATGTAATATACCTTTAATATATGTTTTGTTGATGTACTGAACAACCAAAGGCTGGCTTAGTCAGATTTTACATCATCAATCATTAGATTGATTGTTTCATTCCTTCCGCTGTGCGGTGTAGTGACGCTGCTCAGATTGCATCAGACACGTCGAGATCTGAGCCGTCATACCCAAGTATGCTAGTACGTTCTTGTGTACTTGACAAGTATGATCTTGCCAATAACAGCAGAAAGTCCGTTCTACTGAGTATGGGAGGACGAGGACGACATTTGGAAAAGAACCGTACTCCAGTGCATCATGGCAACAAGCGCTGCTCGTTGCTACGGTTAAAAAATGGACTGAAATAAATATAAAAGTCTAATTTTTCCCTTAAATAACAAAATAACAATGAATAAATACATTTTGTATATTTGGTCCACTTTTGATTCAAATTGAGCAAATACCAGCCTTTCCTGCTGTTAAATCATCAAACAGAGCAATTTAAGGTCTTTTATTTTGATAGTGGGTTAATTAGCATTTTGAGGGATTGTGAAGACTCTGGGGAAAAAAACCAGCAAATTTTACAGGTTACACACAATTATTTACAATAACAGACAACTTTGCATTTCTTTATTTGTATTTCTCATATAAAACACTACAGTTATCAGCTTTCTCCTTTGCCGTTCGGAGTATAACGGTTTGTGAAACAATGCATTGTGGGATACTTTGTTGTCCCACGTCTGCAAAAGGATGCATTGATGCTTTCTCAATACAATAGGGGGAAATAGAGCACATCTGGGAACTCTGAGCAAACTTGCCATGATATGTACTTAGGATTGGAACACTGCTTGGGCCATCATTGATGACGTTTCACAAGGACGTGAGTACACAAGTTCAGACGAGTACGCATATTCAGAAACGACCCAGGTCTGGGCTAGTAGAAGCTAATCGTTAGCATTAGCAAATCCACTACACGGCAGAACCCCCATCAGTATTGTGTTTTTTTGGAGATAAAATGTGGAGATAAATGGTTGATAGTAATGTTGAAAAGCAAACAGAGTCAGTGGTAGAGTCGTATTGCTTTTAGCCAATCAGAGGCGAGATTTTCAAATATCAAGAAATAAGACTCCAAATCCTGCTGTCTTCTGCTCACCTCTCCTCTGGCTCATTTCTAGTTCCTGAACCAGGAGCGCCAGAGCTTTGTTGCCACCGAGGCATTTATTTATACTAGAGACAGCTGTAAATGTGTTGAAAAATCTAGTGAACTTGGTCTTTAAAGTTGTGTTGATCAGTAGTTCTTCAGCTTTCTGAAAGTCTCTCAAAGTCTCTGACCCATCGTCAGTCTAACACCTGACCATTTAGAACTAAAAGTGTCTCCATGTGATTGGACCCCAAAGGAGCGAACAGTTGGGATGTTATTTGACAACAACCCAACTCTACCTTCATGGGATTAGTATTCTTTGAGAGCTTTATATGATTTTTCCATGCTCAGATCTTGTACTGCTCTCCATCAAGATCATAAAGTCCATTCTTGATGAGAAATTGGGACTTATATGTACAGCAGGAGGCCGTTACATAGAACAGTTGTTTAGTCTCTTGATCACTGGGTGTCGGTATCAGGGGAGGTGAGAGAGAACATGAATGTATAGTTGTTATAAAAAAGCTGCTGATCAATCGCAGACGTTCAATCAATATTACTTTTTTAGCCCTGATTTATTTTGCTACTCTGAGTTTGATTCTAAAAATCTATTCGTTTATTTTAGTTTCTCATCATCAGAACATCCTCTCAAAGTTCCTTTCCCCCCAAATGTTGGAGACGGACCTCATGTTGTCTTTGATGGAGCAAAGACAAGAGCCCCACCCCCTAGCCCAAGTTTAAAGAACTGTTTGAGATGCAAAATGTGGTGTAAGGGTTGGGGTTATAGCCGGGTCAGGATGAAAGCTGGGGTCTTTAGCTGTGATTGCTGGGGAATGCATTTTATCACAAGTGGGTTCCCACAATTATAGAAAGACAAGAATATCTGCATGTCATTTAGCAGATTTCCAACATCTGAAGCCCCCTCCAGTCCTCTCCAGTCTGCTCTGGCACCAGATGATCATCAGCAGGGGTCTGGGACACAAACCAGTTTTTAAATTAAAACTCATCGTACCCGCTGAGCGGCCAAGCCAACAATGTGACAACAATAATATTTTACCCCATCGCTTTCTTCTCCAACCACAGATCATAGATTTCTGAAGACGGGGAGGAACTTACTGACAGTAGAAACAAAAATTTATGAGATTTTAAAGGTCGGCTGGGACTCGCTGAGGCTCAGATGGCATTGTTAAAAGGGAAACCTCTGGAGAATCTGGTGCAGGCTTTATTTTTGTTGTTCTATCATGTTTGTGCTGTTATTTATTTGTTTTATTTACTTTGACAAGTTCTTGTTTACAGGCTTTTTTCTGTCGATGCTGCTGTTCAAAGACTAATATTTTGCAGGCAGAGTGGTTTCAGTCTAAGAATGTGTCTCCATCAAACTTGGCCCTAAAGTGAAAAATGTTTAGTTGCAGAGCAGGAGGAGTCAGAATGAGAAGAATCTGTTGGACGTCTTCAGAAATGTGAGTTTAGGCTTTGATTTGGGGAATAAAACGTGAAATAAAAGGGATCTTTGAAGGTGGGGTTAATGATTTTCCAGATCAGTGATTGCTGTCCTGCCTGCTGGGATTGCCAAAGGAAAAGCCTCCAAATTCAGCACCCTGGACAGCGGTTGTGGCATCAAATAAATATTTTTGCAAATATAAAGAAGAGTAAATTACACAACTTTCACCTTCAAGCCAGGTAAAAAAAATCTGTATTATTAAAACCATTAAGAGAGCTGATTATGGTAAAGTGATTTTGGTCTATAGACAGAAATTATTGCTCATTTGGGAAAATAAGTAAAGGAAGAAAAGGAATACCAGGAAAACTACGGCAACAAATGAAATTCATATATTTGTTTCTTAGTGTATTTGAGCTCAGGCGAGTCTGGCACAGAAGTTTTAAAAAGTCCAATTCATTCACATTCAGTTGATGCAATTTAAATGTTGTTTCTCCAGTTTACCACAGATGCATGTCAGGGCACTCTGTAAACAAATAAATGGTTCCAATTCAAATGCAAGTATAAAAGATCAAATTTAATTCAATACATTACAATACAGTCCGATTAAGATTCAACCCAATTCAAAATTAGGAATCAAATTCAGTTAAACATGCTTTAATTCGTTCCAATTCAGTTCCTTTATTTTCTTTTACCAAGTTATTATGAAGTCATTTTGGTTCATTTTACATTTCTAAAAATTCAGAATATTCCAATTCAATCCAAATTAAATCGCAATGCGATAACAACGGATCTGGATTCAAATCCAGTTACATCCAGTTACAGATGATTCATTCCAATTTCACTCCATTTATACATATGTTTTTTTCAATTTAATTCACCGGTTCACTGCAAATTTAAACTCCAATTCAAAATCAGATATGTAGAGAACAATTAAATCCACTTAGTATCCAGTAACACACTGAAGCCAGTTCTTTCCCTTTGACTGTATTTCAATTCAACCAAATACAATCAGATTGACATTCAAATCCATTTTTATCCAGACTAAGTCAATTTGTTCTTAGTGCTATTTCGCTTCAAAAAATATTTCTGAGCACTTAAATTTTTTTTAATTGTTTCCTCCTGTTAATCACTTTGATTTTGTATCTTGACAGGTGTATAGATAAAATTTTTCTGTCTTACTCGGGTGACTTAACTTCAAACCTTAATATTAGAGACCAATTCAGTCCAATTCAGCTGAGTTATCGTTTGGTTACACTCTGTCCAATTCAACAACCTTAAGTCAAATTAAGCTCAAAATTGACAGATTCAGATTTAAATCTTGTTTGATATATTTTTCTTAAATCCAAGTTATCCCAGTTCAGATTATTCACTTCAAGATTTTTTGAACAGTTTTGAACTAAAATATTTTACTTCAAATTCAGTTACATTCAGTCCAATTCAATCCAGTTATCATTCAAATCATACATTTCAGAAATGTTTGAGTTACACACAATACAATCCAGTACAGATGATTGAAGGTTGGCATATCCCAATTCAGTCCAATTCAGTCAGATTGAGTAGATTAGGTGTGATGGAGGCATTTTTATCTGTAGATGGGTTTTGTTTATAGAACATTGGTTTTGGTTTGGTCGCACAAACGTTTCCTAATCCTAACCAGGTGATTTCTGTGCTTTTGTTGTAAATAACTCTAATCTGAGTAACGTGAGTCAGAAGTGAACTGTTCTACCCAGAACCACGCTGAGACATGGCCCATTTGCTCCCAGTTCTTAAAAGGACAATATGGGATCTTTTTGTCTTTCTCCTCCTAATAAACAACAGTCCCGCTCTTCGTGTTTTCTTCTTGCTTCTTTGCATTTGTCTGTCTTTCTTCCCCTCTTTACATTCTATCTTTCTTACCCCCCACCCCCCGTTCGTCCCTTTTCCATAATAATTAACTCCCCTCCAGCTCGACTTCAAACCCTGTGGTTGGAAATCTGCATTCCCAAGATGGAGAGAAGCTGAGGAAGAAAGAGGGAGCTGGACGGAGCGGGTGGGGGGGGCAGGGATTGAAAGAAGCCATTGTTCGTGGGTTAAAGCAGATAAGAGCCCAATAACTAGAGGGCAAGTGCAGTCAAAATAATCCATGTGAGTGCGTGATGGCACCGATAAAGAAAGTGAGTAGCAGTTAATGGGCTGATAGCTGCTGGGGCCGACACACAAACCTGATACACCTCTGTTTTATTTTTAGTTTCATCTTCACTGTTTGCTTTATTTTCACTTTTATCATCTCCAGTTTCTTCTCTGAATGGCTTATTCATCCTCTTGGCTGTCATTTTATTTAATTTCATAAAATCACTGAGTCCAAAAGCTCCATTAAAACTGTTAATGCTATGATTTTCTGTATTAAAAACTTTGAAACATTACCCATCCCACCACCCGCTCTCACCTCCCAACAGATGTTGGTGTTTTTCCACTAAATCCATATTATGGTTCAGCTTGCACTGATCAATCAGCTTTATTAATGATACATCCTGTTCTTCTGGTTTGTGTTACAGCACAAAATGCAGGCAAGCCTATTATTTGTAAAAGGGTTGTGTTTCTTCTAATGGGATGAATGAAGCAACTTTATGATGTAATAATAATAAAATACCTGTTTATTTACCTTTTAATGCTGTTTTGTTTCAATAATGTATCGAGAAAGCAAATGACTGAGAAAACTAAGGAGTATACGTAGTGGGAGGGGTGGAGGAAAGACTTTAACCCCGGTGTTCCACCGGATTCATAAGCATAACATCCGGGAAGCATATAGCCACCGTTATAGCTAACGGGTCGGTTGTGAAGCGATGCACTTGAACACATCGCAGACGTGTAGTGTCAACGTCGCCCAATGAAATGTACGCTCCAAATCTATTTTTTACACACTACGCTTCCAGAACGCATCAAACTCAGCAGTTCAGATCAAGCCAGGCAGGAAGTCAAACACAAGAGCAGTTTAGTACATCTGGAAACTTTCAAAATAAAAGCCACGTACAGATTTTATAACCTGTGACGCCTTCGTAGCTGAGGTAAACAGAACAGCAAATAAACGTAAGACCTTTTTAGATACATGCTGCCGTCTTTATTCTTGCTTATTATTGCAGTTCGTGCAATTCTCTGGTGATTTTGTGACTTGTGGGACCAGATGCATGGAACGCTCTCCCTGCTGATTCACCTCTAAGTGACACGCTGCTTATGCTTTCAGTGGAAAGCCCGGGTAAGCAGGGTTATGGGAATTCTTCAGTATGAATCAGGCGTCTCAGCAGGATTTAGGAGTACCTGGGTTAACAGGTGTTACGTTGGAATCACCTGAAGTTCACCGCTGAGTTTTGAGAAATTCCTGTTTCAGGTAACGTTTCAAAATCGAAGCTTCATCAGAAATTATGCCTGTGGCATCTGGAAGAATCCCAGGAAACAGCAGGTGGTGTGATTGGAATCAGGGGTGAGATCAGGAACACTGAGGAACACGAGGTGGTGAGAAACTGTCAGGATCAGGGGTTGGTTTTAAAATAAAGCTAAGTGGCTCAATTTGGTAAAATGGGTCAAAATTTAGGAAAACTGATTCAGTTTCTGGAGATGTTTTATTGTTTTCTGTTTCCATGACAACAGCATGAGATTACTAATGGAAAGGATCTGAACTCATTGATCTTTGTGATCAATAATGACATCACCAAACCCCTGAACCTGATATTTACTCCAATAAAAAACATCTTCATTAATTATTAATCACCAGCTGTTTGTAAATGCACCATGTCAGGTTACTTTACAGGAACTCCTTTTGTCTTTACTTTAAAAATCCACCCTGGTTTTATTGTACTTTTCTTTTAATGGCTGCTGGTTGTTTGGGTTCCGTTTCCCGGCAGTGGAAACATCATACAGTTTGAGAGTTAGATGGCGACGGCGTTCTTTCATAACATCGGTATGTTGATTTAAAGGAAGAGCTGCATATTTTTTCTTATTCGTACCAAATGAGCAGCAGCCTTTCATGTCGGCTCACGTCTGTTTCTTATGAGAGCAGAGGAACGTCTTGGATCTACTTCACAGACGACCGTAACATATATGTTTTTATATTTGTTGTTGGAGCTACTGTCCTGCTATAGGGTGTGTGTGTGTGTGTGTGTGTACCTGTGAGGACCCGTAACGTTCTTTGACATAATTAGGATCAGGGATCAGGAGCTTGTTTATGCGTTCTGTGCCGATCGGTCCTCTGAAGTATATAAATCCCAGCTGAAGTGTTTGTGTCTGTGCTTGTTCTTTGAACTCTGTTTGACTCCTGCACCTGCTGAGCCTCAAACGCATCACAGGGGTTCACCTGAAGTTCATGAACCTGCCTTTAACAACACACCTGTGCTAATCCGCTGTAAAACAGTTGTTTGATTTTAATCTTCCCATCAGCTCTCTGTCATATTTCATATTTCCTTTCCGCTCAGCGAATCTTCCTTTTCTTTTTTTTCTTCCTCCTTTGATTCTCATAATCTTCTTGTTTACGTTTACCGTGACATTCCGAAACCGTTTCCCCGCCGTTGTTTCTCCATGACTCATGCATCCTCCACTGTTTAAATAAGAATGAAATAAAGAAAGCAGTTATGAGTAGATGGAAGCCAGGTGAAAGTAAAAGTAACTGATTTGTGTGATCATTTTTGGCCTAATGAGCTGGGGATTTCCTGAGGTCAAAGGTCAGCGGCTTCCTGCAGATGTCTCTCATGAAAGTAGAAACACTCATAAGTATTATTGTGTTCCTGTATCTTTACCCCTAAGGCAGACATGTCCAAAGTGTGGCCTGGGGGCCACTTGTGGCCCGGTTTAGGGCAGTCCCTAACTACATTTCTAATATGGTGAAATTCTGTCTTTTTGTCTATATTTTTTAGTATTTTCATGTTCATTTTTTACTAATGTGAAGCCTATTTTTGAAACCTAAAAAAACCTAAAAAAACCTGCCAAAAATAGTTTTAGCTCTTTACTTTGCCTCCAAAGATATTACTCTGTTACTTTTACTTCCATGCTCCGCCATTATGCCAAAAAAAAGCTAACTCCTTCTTTTTCTTCTGCTTGTGCATTTTATTGACGATCGGTGAAATTAGAACGCTAACAGCTAGCATGCTAACAGCTATAAAGCAGGTAAAGAGCGCCCACCTAGAACACCTACCCGCTCCACAAACCTATCAAGTGTGGTTTTTGGCCAGCAGAGAGCTGCAGAGTGCTGTCAAATATGAATGGTCAAGTTTCTAACCCAACAATCACTGAGATCAATGTTAAATCTCTTGCTTAAAGTTTAAAAAACTATTTGGTGTTACTTGAATAATCTAATTAACTTGGCATGACACACTTATTTGCAGTGAGAACTAGCAGTGGAGGTAGCTAGCTATCATTAGCGCTTCAAGTTCAGGGTGCACTACTTCTAGATGTAGTTTAGTGCTAACTCTAATGGTGAAACAACACTGTCAGCAGTGTACAAATTTTTAAAATAATGAAGTTACTTTTTAAAAAAAACATAGCCCTGACTAGCTGTTAGCTCTTCTGCTCGTTCTAAACTAACTTGGGGTTGTTCAGACAAATTGTCAACTTTTCCACAGAAACTCACCAAAGAAGGTCATCCCTTTTAATTGAGACTTGAATATCTGAATAACTGTTTGGTGAATATTCCCTGAAATGTAAGGTTAAATATCTACAAAGGTGTTTCTTAGCAGTTTAGTGCAACTGTTTGTGCAGCTCCTTTGAATGGATCCCATAAAAAATGCATTTATTATAAGTTCAAAATCACATATTTTCCTATTAGCTTTCACCGTGTGTTTGCACTGGAATACGCTAACCCGATGTACCGTATGGTATACACAATCATCAAAATAGAGGCTTATGCTAAATGTTTAGCTCAGATTTTTACTGAAATTTGAACTAGAAATGAAACTAAACACTGATTTCAGTTAGAGTATTTTTAGCCAGACTGACTGTGAGGAGCAGATAAACACCAGGTGCGGCTTCCCGTCCTGGGATTTTCTGGATTTAAACATGACAGGAATAAAGCTAAAAGTTCTCATTGTGATGATGGGAAGAAGTTTGATTACAGTTTATTTATTTACTTTTTTTGCTGATTGCGTAATCATCTGTACAAGTGCAGAACGGCGGCTTGTCTGTCGTAGTGCCGTCATTAAATGTTTGTTTTGGAGTTGGTCTGCCCCGGGCTGCTGCAGGAATCTGTGCTGCCAGTCGGAGCTGTTGGCTCCGTGTTTGACAGGTCGTCTTGCAGGGAAATCCCGTGGAAATTACACACCTCGTACATACCAGAACATCTGCCAGTTTACCATCAGTCAGCCCCGTTTGCCTGGAAATATTTATACAAGAGCGAGCACGTACAAGTGTGTTCAGATGGTGACTTTTTCTATGATATATTTGAACCCTGATTTTTCGGCACCAATGCAAAAAAATTGATGATTCTGTCATTGTGTCCCCGCACCCTGAATCATCTACGATTCAGAATTTAAAATGTCAATATTTAGTGAAACCTGAGAGTGGTGCTTCCTCCTCTTGGTGCCAACAAATTCTGTTGCCTCCAGCTTCAAACACGGCAGTTTTCTTATGAAACGCCGCTCAGGTTCTTTCACTGGAAAGGCTATTTGCACTGAAAAGGAAACTGGATGCCTGGCTAAATGAGATTTTCTTCACGTGTAATGCTTCATAAATATGCACAAGCAGTTTCGCCTCAGGCTACAGGTGAAACTGGTGATGCTTCGTCAAAGTATCTCCTCCACGGCGGTGTGACGCTCATAAATGTCTTTCAAAAGGTACAAACTGCCTACTGGGTCAAACAAAGTTCACACTTGTTGGAATAGTAAACAGAAAAACAATCATTTAGATCAAGTTACATCTCTGGATTGACATTAAAGCAATTAAACCTTCTGAGGCTGTAGAGGTTCTATCAGCATGAGCGTTTGGTTTTTTTATCACCTAGCTTTAATTTATTTCCACCTAATCTTGATTTACAGTCATCTTAAGAGTAAAAGTAGATCTTAGATTGTTGTTCATGTAATTCTGTTGAAGTTAAAATCCAGGTTGATCAGACCAGACCTTTGGTTAGGAGACTGTAATAGATGCTATAGAATTCACCTTTTACTACCAGTAGCTTCAAAAATCTAAATAAAAGAGCAGCCATGCATTGATTTTCCACCACTTAGTCAAGGTTGGAGAACAGATGGAGAAGTAAAGCTCCCAGAAATCATTCTCAGCTCCTTCTGTAGTGTTCCGAGGCATTTCCAGACCTGAGAGTTTTGGGTCTGCATTGGGGTCTCCACCCAGTGGGACATGCATGGAAAATCTCTGAAAGCTAGACTTTATGTATAAAAACCCTTTCTACTTTTAGCCAAGAACCAGATCTTTTGCCGACAGGTGGAGGTTGAAGCTTAAATTGGCAGTTCCAATCCATCGCTTCATTCAAGACACCAAAACATACTATCTTAAAGCTGTTGTAGTAAATCTGCAAACAAGCTAGGTTTTTAACGCAAACACGGTCACAGAGCCGGAAACCCACGTTGCCAGAGGAAACGAGAGCGCTAAACACCAGTTGCCGTTTTCTAGGTCCAAACGTCTTTTGTTGTCCGTGACTTCAAATGGTGTTTTTATTTTTGGGACTCTGGTAGTTTGTCCTAAAGTTAAAGTGGTAGCAGCCGGCTGTTTCTCCTTCTGATGTTATTGAGTGGAGAACCTCTCACACCAGTGGTGTTCTGTAGCTAAATACGTGAGTGTGGAATGAATGGAGGACCCAGGAAGTGTGGCAGTTCGGCGAGACTGACAACCGGATGGTCCAATTGTTGCTTTCTGTCTGAAACGAGTTATTGGTGGATGTTTTTAGACAAATGCGAGAGAACCACTTAATTTATTTATTTTATCTCCACTATATATGCATAGCTATATTATGTTGGAACGTTGTTAAGAGGCTTTCTGGTTCAGACTCATGGCCTCAGACTGGAAGTAGCTAACTCGACTCCTCCCCAGTACCCCCGGTCATGACATGAATAGAACCACATCATCTGCAAAAAGTTAGAGCTGAGGACCCTAGGTTCCCAAAACAGATGTTCTACTCTCTAAGACCTTATCTTTAATCACCACAAAATCTTAGAAAAGGAACAGTCCAGTCAACATCTCAGGGTTGTGCCAGGTCTGAGCCGGTTATCTCAGAAAACAAAGATATTTTTTTATGATTAGACCTGTCATCCACACGAAAGTAAAAATAAACAAAAACTATTCTTTCAAAAACTCCAATCAAAGTGAAGATTTGTGAATTTTCCATTGTCAAAATTTGCTTGTGGACGTAAATAATCATAATTTTAGGTCCACAACGTCACTGCCCATGACAAAAATGCTGTGACGTCACATGTGTGACCAGTGTTTACAATCGCTTACTTGTTTTTACAAGCTCAATTACTGCTATAGAAGACCACAGGCAAAGGACAACATTAAGGACAGTTATGCCCACCACCTATTCTAAGCAATGTCTTTCGACAAGGACGCCAAAGATTTGGGGAACTGCCACCTAAAGGTTTGGCATGCCTAATGTGCTTCACAGTGCACTGGATTTTATACTGAAAACAAGGTGGTGTGGACCCAAGTTTAGATGGGCGAGGAGGATATTCGTATGGCTTTAGTCTGAGCAGAATTTTAATCCTTTTGGAGGTGTGATCATGCTCTAGGAGTTAAATCCATTGTAATGCCAGGATACTGGTTTTTCCCAGTAGATTATTGGGTTGTAAAAAGTTGAGAAGTCGTAATCTAAAGGCAAATTGAGGCCAAAATGTTTTAAAGTGGTATATATGAGAATTTGTAGTAAAATGGTAAATGGCCTTGACTTCTATAACACTACCAAGTCCAAGGACTTTAAAGCATGTTATAGGACACTGAGTCATTAACCCATGCACACACACTCTGATGGTGAGGTGACGTCTACATCATAGCCACAGCTACTCTGGGACACACTGATTGAGGGGAGGCTGCTATTCAGAGGCGCCACTGGTCCCTCCAACCACCACCAGCAGGCAAAGATGATGAAGTGTCTTGCCCAAGGACCCAACGACTGAGATGGACAAAGCCAGGGATTGAGCTGACAAACCACCGGTTATGCAATGAACACCCAACTCTGAGCAACCTGAGTGACTTGCCCTAGTGTATAGTGCATATAGTTCTTAAACTTAAAGGAGAATAACATCCAGGTTCAGCAGTAATTAAAGGAAAAAGCTATATTTTAATAGCATGAATAAAAATAGTAATACTTTGACTACATAAGGGTTAATGCTGGGAAAAGAGGTCAGAGAGTTATTGATCATAGAGCACCCCCACCCCCGTTTTGTGGAACCCATCTTATAATTTCCACTCACCACAACCATTGGGACACAGCAATCCCAGATCCCTTGATGTGGCTCAATGTTGGAGTACTTACTGTGGCAAACGGTCTCTCCTGGCAGCAAAACTACAAACAAACAGAGCTAAACGTGTTCCTGCCATGAACTGTCTGAGTCTGGATCGGGCCCAGATGTCTGCTTGTTGCTGGTCTGTCTTCTTCTCTTATATCACTCAGCATATCAAAGGGTTCTTAACATCAGTCACATGTAACACCTTCTTTTTTGGTGTTTGTTGAACGTAACATTTTGACTTATATTGGTTTTTGTTCCACTGAGGCTGGAAAATCACTAATTGGTGGATGTATACATGAAGCTTGCTAGCTGTTTTTTATGGCTTTGGGACAGAAATCTTAAATGTTGTTCCAAAAATCTGCTAGACCTACTTTTCCAGTCTGGGATCACAGCTCAGATGACCACTGGCACCACCATGGACTTTCCATAACTTGTGTTTCCCCTCTCAGTTCTTCAAACCTCTTTTGTTCCTAATTCTTTGGGATCACTGTATCTACCGCTGTGTCCTTTAGTTTATCAACCACAGCGTCCTGTTGGTTAGACATCACCTATTTGTCAGTTTGAGTCTTGAAGTCATTTAGGGTGTTATCCTTGTCATTCTCCATCATCATCAGAGGTGTCTCCTGTTTTCATTTAGGACTTTAAACCCATACTTCTTGTATTGTGGCAGTGTCCAGAATCCAAATTGTATATTCAGTTCAGCAATGAAAATACATCTCTTTCAGCACCCAAACAGTTTTTATTTGGTGCCATTTTATTCTTTAAAAGACAAATTCAACTTCCTTCCAGCTAATCTGCTCCTACTCTTCAAGTGTGCTTTCACTCCTGCATCTTTTCCATTTAGGTCAAACCCTGGACCGATTTCCCTCCTGGTGCAGTTTCTTTGAGCAGGTGTAAACACAGTATTCATAATAGGTTTCAGAACATTCCCAGAACATACCAAAAACCGTACCAAGACCACCTCCTCTAATGGGTCTCAATGTGGTTCCTTTGTTCCAAACAAACTCAAAGGCAGTTTGTTTATAGTGTGAAGCCAATTTGACCTTGATTCACCAATTGAGTGTGCATATCAAAACATATTATGCTCTATGTTTTATTTATTTAAAACAAGTCGTAAAAGCAGAATGCATAACTAGTGCACACAATCATAACTAATTACACTATTAGTGATTATGAGCAATATACTGTCAGTGCTAAAATCAGATATAATTTGCCCCATAATATCTTACACTGATATATTGTTTATGTTAATTCATTTAGCAGATGCTTTTCTCCAAAGTGACTAACATTTTTAACCTAGTATGTATGTTTTTGGTCTGTGTGAGGAAACTGGAGTACCCAGACAAAGCCCATGCATGCATGGGGAGAACATGCTAACTCAGGGGTGCCCAACACTGCTCCTTGAAGACTCCTTGAGGATCCAGCATATTTCAGAGCTTTATTTGCATCCAGCTCTGCAGGAGCCTGTTCATTACCTACTGTGTTGGAACAGCGAAACAACTAAAGCATGCTGGATAGTTGCACTCGAGGATCAGGGTTGTCTAAAGAAAACACACTCCATTAGTTCTAATTGTAGACTATCATCTATGATAATGGGGTTTACAATTACAGATAATATATTGCTATCTTCCTTGTTAATATGGTTTTTATGTGCTAATTTACCATTACCAGTAATGCTAACCAACTGGACGTCAGTGCTATAGTGTTTTTACTGTTGATTGTTCATCTTAATACACTGAAATAACTTTACATCATCATTTCCTGTTGGGGAAAATACAGTAACATCATTGTAAGGATAAAAATATATCAATATCTTTTTAAAATTTAGAAGTTATTTCACATGCTAGAAAGTATTGCTTTCTTTATGAAAGCTATATAGCTAAAATGGAAATGTGTGGTGTTTTGTAAAATAAAATACAAAATCTGATTTTTGTTTCTTTATAGTTTATTACAGGAGTACACATGACAGTCTTGGTAGCAAAAAGAAAAGGAAAACCCTAGCTCAAGATTATCATATTTGAACTAAATGAACATTTTTTTCCTGTAAAAAGAATTACAAATATGTACAGAATGACTTCAGACAGATTCAGAAACCAACAGGTGAGAAGGAGTAGGTGTAGTCACATGGCACTTAAAAAATAAACTTATCTGACAAGTGCTTTATGTTTTTCATAATTAATGTAAAATAAAATGCAGTGATAAGTATGAATAACAAAAATAATTACAGTAAATAAATCAACAATATCAACATTTTAAACAATGTTTACAATATAAACTGAAATCCATAACATTCTAAATACACCCAATATTTACCAAAGACGTTCTCATGTAGGCTAAAAACTCTAACTCTGTAATAGGATAAAAAATAGCATTTCAAATATCTTATAACAATATTAATCATACAATAACATTAATATTAGGTTATT
>SSNS01000595.1:28051-41644 GCA_006937985.1 Aphyosemion australe
TTTTTTTGGCAGTTTGTTCAGTTTTCAAAGGAAAGTCCCGATCATCAGGTGTAACAAGAGACAAAGATGTTTTAGTCTAAAAGGAAGTTCCAATTTGGCAGAACAAAGGTGAAGAAGAAAAAAAAATTGTTCTGAAATTAATTTTTCCATCCATTAGTCTTCTCCTTAAAGATTTCCACTGTTGATCTTCTCCCCCCACTGCTCCTGAACACCACCTCCTCTCAAACTGTTGATCCCAGCAGCTCGTCTGACTTGGTCATGATTTCATTCTGATTGGAGTCCAAGCCATAGAACTTGACCTTTAACCCATCGACAGGGTGAACCACAGGAACCGTGGTCACACGTGGGAACTGCCGAGTGGCCAGCTCAAAGCGACTGGTGCTGGCCAACTCGATAGCCAGTAGGCGAAGGAAAAGGGTAGCAAGCTGCTTTCCCAAACAGGATCTGACTCCGCCACCAAAGGGCAGGTAGTGGAAGCGGCCCTCTTTGTCTTCACTTCGCTCCTGACTGAAGCGATCGGGATCGAAAGCTTCCACATCTTTGAAGACAGCGGCTGTGTCGTGAGTGTCCCGAATGCTGTACATCACACTCCAACCCTTTGGAATCTGGACTCCCTGGAGACAAAAAGAGACAATGTTGCATAAAACTGTCTGAAAAGAATAATAATTTCTTGTTTTATGTTTACGGTAATGAAGTTTAAACTAAAGATTACACACATTTATGATAGTTCAGCATAACAGACTGGTAGTATGAATAGGTAGACATGTATTTCATCAGCGAAACATAAGATCACAATTTTACTATTTTCAAAAGTTGACCCCAATGGAAGCGTAATGAGAATGGAGGTATCCCATAAAAAGCAGGGACACAGTTGTAGAATACATTCTAAAAGAACCAAACGTTATAGTAGCTTAAGTCACGAAAAGTGAAACCATTCTAAAAGAACATGAGACTCACATCTAATTCGAAGGTCTGCATCGCTGTTCGGTAGGCCCCTGAGACAGGTGTATAGAGTCTCAGCACCTCCTTGATGACACAATCCAGGTACTTCAGGCTGATGATCGTGTCCAGCCTCAGTTCTCCTTCCGGGCAGAGGCAGCCATTGTGAAGGAGGCCCCTAGCTCTGAGCTCCTCTCTGAGGCGCTCTAGAACCTGAGGGTAGCGAAGGAGCGCCATGATCAAGGAGGTGCTTGCACTGGCAGTAGTGGCAAAGGCAGCAAAGATCAGCTCAATGGTTGATTCCTGTGGTGAAATGAAAAGGAAATTTGGATGCTTTATTCCATTTATTTCTCTATTTTGGTAATTATTTTGCAAGTTTATTGGGAAAATCTGACCCTCGGGTTGGTATCGCAACAAACCCAACATGTTGAGTTAGATCTACAAAGGTTTTGAATTTGGAAAGTAATGTAAAACAGGGAGTGCTCAGAAGTTGGTTTTATTTTAGTTTGTGGTCAAACCATCTGTTATTTCAGCCTCCAGCAGAATTATTACTTGGCACTTGAAGAAAAGGGTAGAAATTTTAAAGAAAAGATCGTTTTATTATGTGTTAAAGGGTTAAGGTGGATGTAAATACCCTACCATAACGCCCATTACCATTTCAACGGCGGTGCAGAATTTATGATTGTGGAAAACTGATTTTCTCACCCAGCTTGTTGGGGATGTCAGCTGCTCTTTGATTTGTTGTTTTGAAAATGCAAAACCTTTTTTGTTAGTTGGGTTTGAAGCCAAACCAAGCAACTTCAACCATGGAACTTACTCTGGCTCCAAATCCACTACGCCGCACTTCAAGTTAGTCCGTAGGTTCATAATGACATTTGGCCAAAATCTAAAAGCTAATACATAATAAAAATGTTGTTTCTATTTATTAAAAAGCAGTGTGTTTGAGTCTGTTATCCAATAACAACACTTAACGGTGCCATGCTGGGCTTTAAGTCTGTGGAATAAATAACACTGAGACTGGGCAGCGGGCCTTGTATTGTAAACCTCTCAGCTCCCATCATCTGAGTCTGTGCTTCACCCAACATGTGTGTGTGTGTGTGTGTTTTATATGTGTCAAAGAAGTGAAAGGGAAAGCCTGGGCCTCTACGACAGGGCCTCCCCAGTTCAGTTTTGTGTGTGTGTTTAAGTGTGTGTGTACAGGAGGCCTCATTCAGACCCCTAGCAGGGGCAGTGTTGACTTATTTTTGGCCCTGGACTTCACCCAGAAACCACAAGGAGCAAAAGAGAGGCCGAGCTGAGTTTCCAAAGAATTCCTCAAATAGGTAAACAGAGGGTGTGCCTGTCCTTGAATGTGTGTTTTTTTAAGTAGCTGCCTGCAGACATCAAATTAGCATCCCTTCTTATTTTACAGGACGATTTGTTTCATGATTAGATTGCTTTTTAGCCTAACACACACAGAGTTTTTGTTTATTTGCAAACCTCTGTCTGTCTGGGTGAATTCTTGTGTCTGGCCTTGGTCCAAAGTATGCATTGCACGGTTTGTTTTTTGTGAAGAGGTGTGTTACCTTAAGCTCTTGCATGGTGAGCTCGGTGCCGTTCTCTTTGGCGCTTTCCATCAGGACGTCTAGAGCGTCGCTGTAATCCTTTCCCTGGGAGCACAGCGGCTTCTCCCGAATGGCCTTCTCTATGCTTTTCTGGAGGATGTCCCGAGCACGGATTCCCTGCAAACGCAGAAACATGTTAGCCATCCAACAAGCCCACTTCACAGGCTATTGCTTTATGTTGTTCCTCTTAAAAATCACTTAGTTTGAACAAGGTGTGTGAATAAATAGTGAGTTCATGGTCCATTTGCTCATATGAGCCTTACTAAAAACAAAGTTAAGCCTTCTGATGGTGAATCCTACCTTCCTGAAGCCGCTGAAGGGCAGGTCTATGGGCAGGCTGAAGAGGTTGTTAACAAAGTCCTGGAAGGTTGAGAACATGTGCCTCATTTCCTCCTCAGATATCCTGAAACCCAGCAGGACCCTCAAAGCCATGGTGAATGACAACCTTTGGCTCTCGCTGTGGAACAAACACATCACAAATCAGAAAGGCCAAAACATTTCTTTTGCAGATGATCAACTCGTTTACAAGCTTCTTGCAGAAAACACTTTTCATGTTGCATGACTTTTATTCATCAAGTGTCCAATCCTGGTAAATCCTGCATATTCTGAAGGTTTCTCTACTTCAACACACCTGATTCTAATCACTGCAGAGCTTGATGACCTGCTGAACAGGCAATTCAGCCATTCAATCAGGTGTGCTGGAGCAGGGAAATGACTAAAACATGCTTTATAGTGGTCCTTAAGGACCAGGATTGGACCTGGCTGATTTTCTAAACGATCTGAATATGAAGACCACTGATCTGCCGTACCTGTAGACATTAATGGGCTCCGGGTTGGAGCTCCACACTCGGAGGCTCTCCTGGATGACCTGCTGGATTTTAGGGAGGTACGACTCCAAGGCCTCGTGGCTGAACACTTTAGCAAACACCTGCAGAGACAGAATGAGAGGAAGTTGAAGTCACTTCAAATGCAAGTCTTAGTTGTTTGCTATAATCTGTGTTTAGACAGAACAGATTATCACTAAATCCTGACTGACGGGTTGAGCGAGCAAATGGCAGAGAAACAGGTTTCCTCCTAGTTTACTTTAATTTTCACCACCTTCTGAAATAAAAATGAAAGTGACAAACGTGAACAACTGGAGGGAAGTTTGGTGCAAAGTTCAAGACAGAATTTCTACCATAGAGGTCAGGTTTGTTCATTGCAGTAAACTATAACTGTTGTATCACGCGTTTCTCTTCGTTATTCCCCTTCTTTCTCTTTATTTTTTAATTTTCAGGATGCCATTTTCTTATTTATTTCTTCATCCTCTTCCTCCTCCTCCTCACTCCCTTCTTTACATTTCACAGGTTTTTCCCTGCAGTCAGCAGGAGGGGAATGACAGAACAGAGGAGGGGGCACAACTCTTTCCTGGCTGCTTGTAGTTTTTTTCTTCAGTATGAATCCGTCACCAGTCGTCAGTGCTGTTTGAACAAACAACATCCATCAGATTTAACCTCCTAAACTGCTCTTAAAACAGCCCAGGACGTGATTTAGGCGTAGAGGAACACAAATATGGTCTTTGTAATAATCCTAAAACTTATCTGTAGCATTTTCACGTATCTAACCCTCATTAGAGAACAGAACATAAAGGTGCTGCTTGTTTGGTCGAGTTTTAACGTTAAGTCTCTAAACAGTGAAGTTCTTTCTGGAGCCATCGATGGTTCGAGTCCCACAGATTTTCCATCGCGAGGTCTGATTGAATCAGAAATCCCAGGAAGGCACTGCAGCACCCTCTGGAACGAGTCGGGCGACTGCTACACATGGTTTACATTTTCTGCTCAATGAAATGAGACTGGAACGTCTGAACAAGCAAATTTTTATATTGGCCCTTCTGTGTAATGATTAGTGGCCAATGGAGCCCATCAGCTCCCTCTGAGAGGATCACATTCGATTTGGGTTCAGTCACAAGTCACAGTGTACATTTCTAGTTACTACGGCAACTATTTTACAAAATTCCATTTGTTTTTCTGATGCTCTTGTCTGAGGATGAGCGCAGGGGTCGTTTTGACCCATGTGGGAGGCTTTTCCCACATCCATACATGGTAAAGGAGCGGATTTACATTGACAAGGTGGTTCTGGTTTCCCATGTTGAGTCTTTATGGAAGTTGAGAGGGAAGATCGGGATTTGATCCCAGATCAGCGAGGGTACGTGTGGTTTTGAGGTTGACTCTTCAGCCACCAAACCATCAGTTGGGCACTCATCCTCTTATTTTGTTGTCTTCCTCAGTTTTTTCTCATTTTCTTTCTTCTCTGTTGCCCTTTAATTTCCTCTCTTCGTTCCTCCCAACGCTCGGTCCCTTCTCCTCCTCAGGATAAATGAACAATAGTTCCCTGAGCCAGCGCCGAGTGAATTATGACTGCGCCGTATGGATAGATGTATAAATCCAGAGTGTGTGTTAAGGAGTGGTTAGAACTGATCACAGAGAAAACTAAAACGCTAGCAGAGCTACATTTCCTGTCTCGGCTGCATCCCGGGCGGCTGGTCTCAGATCAGTTTACATGTCTTCAACCACAAAGACATTTCACACAACATCTGACCCCAGAGGAGCCAAACACTGGCTGTAGTTTGGTTCATCTAGAAGTCACAAACTCTCTGTTTTTATACTCATTTGACATTCGACACGTCATCAGCTTGGTGTCTCCTGGTGGCAGCTTCACAACAATAAGGCAATAATGGTCTGATCCTATAGGAGCATGCATAAAACTGGGTTTAATTTTTAACCGTGTTTGGAATATTTGGTCCTAATTAGGTGGATTAAACTAATTTGAGATAGATCAGGTGTTTTCTAGGATCACAGTTAAAAGAAGTTTTTTGTATTGCTTTAGGAATAAATCCTTTGAGGTTATTTGATGCTAATTTGTGGATTTTGAGTAAATGTTGCCATATGAATTTCCTAAATAACGTCCTAATTTGGGTGGGTTAGGGTTGTGTTATCAGTTAGACATCTACAGTTTATTATGTAGGATATTAGTAGAGTTTGGGTATGTGCACTCTTGGTTGATTAGAGAGAAAACTAAAGGTCCCAATGCAGTGAGAGTCATCCTGGGGGAAAGGAGACATTATCTTTGTTTTGATGTATAAACTGTGAAAGAAGTGTGCAGTTAATGGGATTAAAGAAAGTTTGTTTGCACATCTTTTAGAAGGTTTAGACAGATTGAAGGTTAGAGTGTGTGACATCATCACACTTTAATGCTTCTGTGGTGAAAATCTTAAAACTTAAAGTGCAGTTGCATAGAAACCATACAAGATCTGAAAACACCAGTTCAGTCATGGAAAGTCCAACTGTCTGAGACTTGTTTAAACTCACATGGATTTTTCTACTGTAAGAGCTACCTGAGCTATGGAGCTCTAAATGGGAGGGGGCATAGGTTTGTATGGGGATTCTGCAGTATAAGAGCCATGTGTGTTTGTGCTAGTTGAGCTGCATGTTTTAGTGTATTTTTGTTACGTTTTATTATGGAATAGAACATTTTTAATAAAAAGAAACTTAAAGGGTTAGAAAAGGTCTGCTGCAGGACTTTTGTACTTTTAACAAAACTATTCTGATTATAAGAGAAACAAAATGCATAAAAACATAAAAGAAAGGTGTTCAGACACAAGTTCTGGTTAACTGGAAACAATTCACTAGTTTAACCCGTCTGCAGAGGATTATCACAATTTCTCAGTTTCACTGAACACTTTTCCTGTTCCTATGCACACACGCGCACACGCACACACACACACACACACACACACACACACACACACGCGGGTAGACATGAAGCAGCAGGGTCATGCTACTGTAGGACCTGTAAGTGAGTCAGTGTGTTGCAGGCTGAAAGGTAACTACAGGTCATACACTCCCAGACACACACACACACACACACACACATCTCACTACACAAACCTGGCTGCCAATCAGTTTTTATGCAGTGTCACTATGATGTGTTATAGGTTCCAGTGTGTGTGTGTGTGTGTGTGTGATGAGGGGGATTGTTCACTACAACAGTCATTCTGCTGCACCACAAAAACGTGACTGTCTTCTGTAGCCTGCAGCGCAAAGACAGCTTTTACGAAACACACACACACACACACACACACAGTTGTCCTAATAACGTCCATATGTCTTAAATTATGTGAAAGTGCTGCGAGCTGCTGGTTCCACAGACATGTAAAGACTCCTTTATTCTTTTCTCTGCCCTCGCTGCTCCCACCTCTTCCCGTCTCTGCCTGCCCTCCATCCATCCCTCCATCCATCCATCCTCTTTTTAAAAATACTCCTTTCTCTCTTTTCTTTCAAACAGCCTCTACTGTATGTCTTTCCATGCGTCTGTCGTCAGTTTGAATCACAGATTGCTTTGTTGTTGAGGGTCAGCTCGTCTAGGCAGCCAGGTGAACCTCACGTTTCTCCGTTTAAACTTAGATTTAAAGCTAAATAAATGTTTATGCGCCAATTAAATGTATATTTTTGTAAATTACTAAACATCCCTACACAAAAAGTTATATTTTTTTCTGCATGAAATAGTTTCATTAGTTTAATACTTTTCTATCTTTTTACTGCGATGAAAAGCTGCCATGTTCATCCTTTGTTTATACCTGAAGTGAATTTAGAAGCCATCACAACTTGGGTTTGAGCCTAAATTTCCCCTTTATTGGAATAAATTTGGAAAGGGGAGCATCAAGATGAGATCAGTTAAAAATGGCAGTGCCCTCTACTGGTGATGAGCGGAAACACACCAAGTTAATCCAGATCAGACTCAACTCCCTGCAGTGTGGAGGAAAGTTGGTTTTAAATGTAAATTAGCTGTAAATGAACCATTTGTTACCTTTTTGTTTAGGTAGCCACTGTCATGGTTGCTAAAGGGGGAAACATGGTGGAAAAGAAAGAGGTGGGAAGGAGGCAGTTCAAGAGAAGAAAAGTTTGGGACGTGATGGTGGGAGAAAAGAAACTGGCTAGCATTGTTCCATCAGAGAGAGAGAGACTTTTCCACTGTGATTCAGGTGGAGAGATTTCTGACCTTTAAGGCATCAGGCTCCACGTTTGAGACCAACAAGAGCACAAATAAACTCGGATCTGATTTCAAAAGAAAAATCTCACCTAAAGGTATTTTTTTTAAATAACTTTATGTGATTTTTAAGAAAAACGTTCAGCTGATTGAGTAAATAATTTCATATTTGGTTCAAACAGAAACAACTCTTAAAAAGGCTAATGGAAACCAGTCCAAGGTCTAACTTGAGTTAAATTAAATTGGTTTCTGTTCATGTTATCTTTGCTAAAACCTCAATTGTTAGAACCTCAGTACTAACTCAAACTACAAATTGCTCCCTGGTGCCTTAAAAAACTTGATGCCATCCAGTTTTTGCACTCAAATAACACCGAACCAAAAACTCCTCCAAAGCAAACAGCTACAGTAAAGCTCATCAGCAAATATGTTTTCAGGTGTGTGTGTCTGCAGCTGAATTGTTTGTTTTCAGGTAATAAGTAGTTCTGACTGCTTGGCTCAGGTTGCTCTGTAGTGGAAAAGCCAGTCTTCAGCTCTTCCTTAGGAGAGTTAGTTTCCCAGCTCAACACTGGTTAGATGGAAACTGGCTGGCTCTGTTGATCCACTAAAGGCTAATGTGCTGTGTGAAGATTGTTTTTCCGAACGAAAACCACAAGGAGGGCAGACATATCCACGCTCTGGTCCAGTGGGTCAAACAGTAAGCCAGTTTCATTCTTTCTCTCCGTCGACTCGCTTCAGCCTGTTGACTTAGTTTCATTAGCCAGAAAACAGAAACTGCTTTTGCCAACATAACACACTCATGCTGTAACCTACAGAAGTCATGAAAACTGCATTGCAAGCCTGTTATTTGAGAAATCAGGAGAAATTATCATTAAGGAGTCAACCTAATAATCTCTAAGTCAAGCTAACATCTATGGGGTAAAGCTAAAAGCTACTGTGTCATTCTAACAGCTACTGAGTCATTCTAACAGCTACTGAGTCATTCTAACAGCTACTGAGTCATTCTAACAGCTACTGAGTCATTCTAACAGCTACTGAGTCATTCTAACAACTACTGAGTCATTCTAACAACTACTGAGTCATTCTAACAACTACTGAGTCATTCTAACAGCTACTGAGTCATTCTAACAGCTACTGAGTCATTCTAGCAGCTACTGAGTCATTCTAACAGCTACTGAGTCATTCTAACAGCTACTGAGTCATTCTAACAGCTACTGAGTCATTCTAGCAGCTACTGAGTCATTCTAGCAGCTACTGAGTCAAGCTAATGGCTACTGAGTCATTGTAACAGTTACTGAGTCATTCTAACAGCTACTGAGTCATTTTAACAGCTACTGAGTCATTCTAACAGCTACTGAGTCAATCTAGCAGCTACTGAGTCAAGCTAACGGCTACTGAGTCATTCTAACAACTACTGAGTCATTCTAACGGCTACTGGGTCAAGTTAACGGCTACTGAGTCATTGTAACAGTTACTGAGTCATTCTAACAGCTACTGAGTCATTCTAACAGCTACTGAGTCATTCTAACAGCTACTGAGTCATTCTAGCAGCTACTGAGTCAAGCTAATGGCTACTGAGTCATTGTAACAGTTACTGAGTCATTCTAGCAGCTACTGAGTCAAGCTAATGGCTACTGAGTCATTGTAACAGTTACTGAGTCATTCTAACAGCTACTGAGTCATTCTAACAGCTACTGAGTCATTCTAGCAGCTACTGAGTCAAGCTAATGGCTACTGAGTCATTGTAACAGCTACTGAGTCATTCTAACAGCTACTGAGTCATTTTAACAGCTACTGAGTCATTGTAACAACTACTGAGTCATTCTAGCAGCTACTGAGTCAAGCTAACGACTGAGTCATTCTAACAACTACTGAATCATTCTAACAACTACTGGGACAAGCTAACAGCTCCTGGGTCAGGTGCTATGTCCAAATTCAAAGGCTCCTCCAAATGCAGCCCAAGGCTCCCCATATCCCAGGATTCATTGTGGGTTTATTTTCTTGTAATAATAGCGACTAGACCGCCCAAATCCAAAGCCGCTCACGTCTGGTCTCATCGACTGACGAAAGACTCGACCTACGTGGGACGGGTAGGCCTAGTCCTTACAAGCATGCTACCCCTGAATTTTGACACAGCCAAGGTAAGAGCTAGCTAACAGTTGCTCAGATTCAAGCTAACCATGACTGAAAATCAGGCTAAGAGATACACAAACTCTTTACTTTTTACTGCTTGAGCCAACTAAAAATAAAACATTTTTATACCTTCTGAACAAGACAGTTCTCCCTCTTTTATCTATAAATCAAGTTCTGTGTTGCTCTGCTAGCTGCAAACTGTCATCACCAGAAAAATCATCAATGCATAAATGTGCAGTGGGCATTAAACTAAGAAGTGTATACTTTATTTAACTTTGCAGTTTTATGTCCAGAAAATCAGCAGGCGGAGTGTTTATGAAGGGGACGGAGTTCCACTGTTTGTTTCTCCAAGTGCGACTAATGAATAGATTATTAATAAACAACACAAATATAATTTCTACATTTTTACGTGTGTGTGTGTGTGTGTGTGTGTGTGTGTGTCCGACCCTCACAGAAAGCCTCTCTTTGTGCCGTGTCGGAGGCAGCCTTCCTAATCAGGGGTCATTACATGAGGTTAGTGTGGGGGTCTCCAGGGAGAGCAGAGGGGATCAGAGCTCAGATTAGACCCAGCCGACCCCTCACCGTCCCCGGGCACCGCGTCAGTGAAACCTGACCCCACCTCCAAAGCCTTTACCCCCCCACACCCCAAATGAGAGAAAATGAGACTGATTTACAAGAAAACTCAGTTGACTCTCTTTTCTTTTTCTTTTTATTCTCCGTTCCGATCGGTTGTGTGTTTTATCTGTTGTGTGTTTGTGAATCAGGTGTGTTTGTGAGGGAGGAAGGTATGTGGCCCCGGGGGCAATAAGAGGGAGGGGTAAGTGGCTGATTACCTGTAATGGCCCCTCGCACAGACAGAGAGGAAGCGAGACAGAGGAGGTAAAAGGGAGAAACAGATAATCGAGGGTAGTCTCCTGATGTGGATGAGTGGATTGATGGAAGCGTCGTTCTCATGCTCCAGCGGCCAAAACGCTGCTGATAAGACTGAATTCACGAGGTAGTTTTACACGATCCGCTCTGTTTGGGTCTGGCCGGACTTTGACTCCGGTGTCTTAAACAAATCAGGACCTGCTTCTGGTTTCAGAGCGTTCAGGTCCTCTTTTACTTCATTGAACCTTTCAGCGGTTGTGTTTACTGATTACAAAGCTGCTGGGCGTTTGAGCTGTAAAAAAGAAAAAGTACACATGGAGAGAAGACAAGTGTCCTAGACTTATTTCTTATTTCTGTAAATTTAATTATTGAATTCTCCTGAATTATTTTGGGTTTGGGTTGACATTGTCCTGTTTAGATCTGATAAATCCTGGATCAAACTACACCATATGATTCTTCTGCTGTATAAATTGCAGAAAACTCCTTCAGAATAAAAGCACTCTGTTAGAATGGCCAGCATGTGTTTCAGTCCCCAGACTCTGACCTTTCTCTTCTTGCGATGGATGTCTCCGATGCTGTTGGCCAGAGAGTTGGGTCCCAGCAGCGTGGAGGTGCTCTGAGGCCAGTCCACCGCCACCAGCGTGTGCTCGCCCATCAGAACCTTCCGAATGTTCTCGGCACCCGTGACCCGAACCAGAGGGCGGCCCAGGAGGTGGGTCTTGAACACGTTGCCGTACTTTTGTCTCCGTGATGCGTGGAAACTTGAACCCTGGATGAAGAGAAAAAGTAAAAACGCACATTTTAGTCTTTTTAACTTCATCACACCTCCACCCTGATTATAATAAACAAACACAAATGAATTAGACCTCTTCACCAGCTTTGATCTTGGGTTTTACCATTCGAGGCCCAAACCGACCAGTTCTGATTTCGTTAATCTGCAGAGAAACCTGCCCTCTGAAGGCTGGAGGTAGCAGATGTTTCAGGAGCTCTCGTTCAAAAGGTTAATCCAATAAAAACTGATTTAAGTCGCCTTCAGGACATCAACCCATGAATAACAGCTGAGGTTAAAGGTTCTAAAAACATTCTCAGCTCCTGCTTTTAGAACAGAAAATCACATTTCTCATCCAGGCGAAGGATAAACGTGTCAAATCTTTTATCATTTCACCTCATTTAAGGTTGTTTTATGTCTGGTAGTTTCTACCAGAAGCTGTTTTAATGGATGAACAAGCTTTCATTTTCCTAAACTGGTTATTGATTTAGAGGCGACCTGTGAGACTAAACTCAAAGTTTAATGGTTGTGAAGGCCATCTTTAACATCTGACAGGAGAGTAATCAGAACTTTATTCTAGCTTTAAACCAAAACAACCTGAATCCCTGTTTTGAGCTTATTTTCAAGAGTTTCAGTGGTCTAGTTGTTGGTAAACCTGTACAGACCTGGATCTGGACTCGGTTATGGATCTGACCATATGGATGGTCTGAGTGCAGCTCCGACCCCGACCTCTGAAACAGTTCGGGTCACGGCAGAGCGAGAGACGGAGCCGACCCAAGAACTGTAAATGGGCTGCTTTAGAGAAACGTGTGTATACATCAGCCTGAGGGCAGCTTACTGTGTTACACACACACACACACACACACACACACACACACACACACACACACACACACAGAGAGAGAGAGAGCGTAGCTGACGTTAACATGTAAGGATTCACACATACCGTTAAAAACACACGCATGTTCAGGGCCACATACACACACGACAGATTCATAACGTCCACTGAAAAAACATGCTAAGCAAACAAACACACGGAGGCCCGACTGCAAATTGCTGTGACAACACTAACTGGTTTGACCCCAGTTTGCTCGAAGGGAAAGGGATTTGTATGACCGTGTCTCTCTCTCTCCGTCTCACACACACGGAGGGGTTATATATTTCAGCACATATGTGTGAAAAAAGCAGAACTCAGAGATGCTGTTAGACAGTTGAGTTCAACTCCATGTGAGTTTCTTTTTTGGCATTTTAATAATAAATAATCAAAATCTCCACCGGCTTCTGTATCCTTCACACTACGTGATCGTTAATGCCAAAAGCCCTGTTTTGGTTGATTGTTTCCTTGTTGAAACACGGTTCTGGCAGCAGCTTTTTATTTGTCTTCGCTCACACACGGCTTTATGCTGCAAAACCTTCAGGTTTACGGTGTAATTTGTAGCTCAGAATCCTGCAGTGAAGCCTTGCGACTTTCAGTAAAATCAGAATAAAATTCCGCTTGAGTTTCCAGTGACTGTTAAACTAAAGAGGTGTTTAAAATCTGCACTGACTTCCTGCTCAGAGACGGCCATGTTCCGGCTGAAATTATGTGTTAAATAAAGAAAATAACTTTCAATTAAACTTTAAACCCATAAATAGCTGGTTTTATGATGCTAGAAGAGTCAGATTAAGTCAATTTACAAAAAGTATTTTGTGCACTGAAGGGTATCTGTTTTATCTCAGTAGATTAGTAGGAAATGTTCTGACATCAATGAATTCCTGTTGTCGATATACTGTGTAAGAAAATATACATGTTCCATGTGAAGGACAATGTAAAAAAAATCTAACCAAACAGGACCGAGTTTTGAGCCTTGTGGCACTCCACATGTAATTCACACTTTAAGGCAACTAAACAAAAAAAAAAAAAAACAAATTTTCTACTAAACCAATTAAGAACACAATATGAAAGTGAAACACTGTTGAGACTCAATTTCCGAAAAAGCCATGCCCTACTTTTCCCACAATGCAACGCTTCTGTTTGCTGGTCTTTGTCTGATAAGTAGGCGTGTTTTTAAAAAATGTCTCGTTTAGTTGCGGCTTGTAACACCAACGTGTCCGCTACTTTGTGTCATCTAATATAAAAAATTCTGAATTCATAAAAGCTTTCCAGTATGTTCGAAGTCCTTTTGTAAAATTGTGTTGCTTGTTGGGGTGTGTACTGGCAAGAAGCTGGCGATACGATAAATATAACAATACAGGGGTGAAGTACCATATACTGAG
>SSNS01000595.1:41941-96908 GCA_006937985.1 Aphyosemion australe
TGCAGTGAAGCCTTGCGACTTTCAATAAAATCAGAATAAAATTCCGCTTGAGTTTCCAGTGACTGTTAAACTAAAGAGGTGTTTAAAATCTGCACTGACTACCTGCTCAGAGACGGCCATGTTCCGGCTGAAATTATGTGTTAAATAAAGAAAAGAACTTTCAATTAAACTTTAAACCCATAAATAGCTGGTTTTATGATGCTAGAAGAGTCAGATTAAGTCAATTTACAAAAAGTATTTTGTGCACTGAAGGGTATCTGTTTTATCTCAGTAGATTAGTAGGAAATGTTCTGACATCAATGAATTCCTGTTGTCGATATACTGTGTAAGAAAATATACATGTTCCATGTGAAGGACAATGTAAAAAAAATCTAACCAAACAGGGCCGAGTTTTGAGCCTTGTGGCACTCCACATGTAATTCACACTTTAAGGCAACTAAACAAACAAACAAAAAACAAATTTTCTACTAAACCAATTAAGAACACAATATGAAAGTGAAACACTGTTGAGACTCAATTTCCGAAAAAGCCACACAATGCAACGCTTCTGTTTGCTGGTCTTTGTCTGATAAGTAGGCGTGTTTTTAAAAAATGTCTCGTTTAGTTGCGGCTTGTAACACCAACGTGTCCGCTACTTTGTGTCATCTAATATAAAAAATTCTGAATTCATAAAAGCTTTCCAGTATGTTCGAAGTCCTTTTGTAAAATTGTGTTGCTTGTTGGGGTGTGTACTGGCAAGAAGCTGGCGATACGATAAATATAACAATACAGGGGTGAAGTACCATATACTGAGATACTAAAAGTCAGACGATGTTTGTAATTTTTAAGACTGAATTTAATTGGAAATCTCAGGCCTGAAGCTTCCAAGACACATCCAGTGTTATCGCGAGATACGTGAGAACGAAGGTTGTAAAACTGCTGCCACCTAGCAGTTGGAGTTTGAATTGCACCACACAAAAGAAATACAGTAAATGGTGGCATGTGAATTCTCAACAAAAAAAAAAAACATTTTAAAATATTGATTTGGTATCATGACACAAAATATCATGATATTTCAGTGCATCATTGATTTCTTTCATCCATAGTTGTGTGTCTATTTCAGATACATGTTGATGATGGAACATGTAGAACCCAAAGACTTTGGGTTTAGCTCTTCTACCAGAGGCTTTAACCAGATTTCTGTTATGCATTCATTTTTATATATCATGGTTTTAAAACGGTTTTCTTAGTCACAATTTCTTATCAATATCTCTTGTATCTTAAGTATTGGTAAAAATAACATAAGAACTCAAAAAGGACAGGTTTTTAAAGCCTATTTCTCTAAAGGTGGGTAGTGAGTGCTTCGTGTTGCAGTAACATTATGCGAGAGATGAGCTGTACTGACTCAAACTCTTCATGGCCAATCAACCATGGCGTTAAATCAGAATGCTATCAAGCTAAAACCGTTAATTGATTTTTCAATTGGTGACTCCGAATCTTGATTTGGGCCTAATATTTGGTCTTTTTCTCACCTCCATGTGACGTTCCTCACGTTTCTCTCTAGTAAATTGAGCACAGATGCCCGGGTCTCCCTGCAGCCCCGTCAGCCGTTTCATGTTGCTTTGAAAACTCTGCTGGCCAGACCTGCTTTTATGGATGAAAAATGCTGCTAATTAGCATTCTGCCCCAGACACCCCACCTCCACCTCCACCCCCCTGCTGCTTGTTGTAATTGCGCTTAAGCTCCTTCAGATGTTAAGACCTCTTTGTGAGGTGTTGACAAAATGTTATTTTCACCGCGTGTTTACGCCGGCTTTTTCAATAAAACTGTCTTGGAGCTGCGCTGGCTTCTGGTTAATGTCAAAAATCAGCCGGTTGATTGTTGATGCAGAGAATCCTTCTGCATGAGATGATTCTCAGGTTCAATTTGATCCCGGTTCCCTGCTGACTGACGGTTCTGTCCGTATTTCTGCACTCGTGCTGATTTCAGTTTCGAGTTTTCTGTGTTGATCTCAAACTGTTGACCTGAGGTGTTTTCACAGCTCCTGTACACTTCCTCTTTTTACTCTGGCATGCACACACACACATTAACGCAGACACACACCAGGTTGTCGACGGGCCTCTGGAACCCTGAGGGTTCGTGTGTATGAGTGTGTGTGTGTGTGTGCGCACGTGTGTGTGTGTGTGTGTGTGTTAGAGCAGAGTTGTTTTCCTGGCTACAGTTTGCTGCCACATGGATATAGAGTGGTTTACTATGTCTGGCAGACGCGCGCGTGCGCACACACACACACACACACACACACACACACACACACACACACACACACACACACACACAGATTCAAAGGGAGTTCCTCAGGCAGTCAGACAAGGCTCCCTTTCACACCCTATGATCAGCATCAGATTGGAGCGATTGTGTACTACTTTAGTGTGTGTGTGTGTGTGTGTGTGTGTGTGTGTGTGTATGTGTGTGTGTGTGTGTTACACAACTTGTCTTTCCATTCCTCTGTTTTCTTTTCACACACACATTTTCAGACAGTTGTATTCTGTCATATTCTCTGCAGGAAAATGGAAAGAAATTGGCCCACGACCACTAAAGAAAATGGGTTACACTCCAGTGATCTGCGAGCCAGGGGTGTGGTCTGGATGACATTTAACTTAAAGGTGACACACACACACACACACACACACACACACACACACACGCGCACACACACATGCACACACAAATGGAAAGTTGTGATGTAATGACGCCACACTTCTCCTGTAGGAGAACACGTACGTAACCACATTCGGGCCCGCGAACACACACAGCAGTCTGAGCTGCAGACGTTGCCGCGGCGACCAGGGCGTCACAGCTTCACACTGATTGCGCAGGAGCCCTCGCTGTAAACACTCGCTACGTTTTTCACTAGAACACCCCCAGAAACCAAAGTCACCACCGCGACATTACGGCTGCTTCGACCACTGAGGTCAGGCCTGGAAACCAGAGAGGTTTCTCCTAATGATGGCGGGCAAAAAGTTTTACAGCTTCTTTTTTTTAGGGGTATGTTGCTTAGCAACCAAGAGAGGTACAGGCTGGATAGAGGACAGTGCATCGTTTAGGATTTTCCAGCTCAAGTTAGCAGTTTGAAATGAATTCCTTCTGTCTGTTTTGTATAATTTATTTATTATGATGTTCCCACCATAAACTGCTGGAGAACTTACTTATAAAACAATCTGTGTTGGATTCTGCAAAAACCTGTAAAACTTCCAAAAATGTTGTTTTAAAAGCCACACAACTTACTTTTCCTACAAATGTGGATTGAGAGTTCAGCATAAAGAAAAATCAATGAATTCCCAGATTTTTCTATAATTTATTTTAGTTTTTAAGTTCTATTTTCAAGGTAGAATGAATAAAATCTTCACTTTTCCCACAAAAATAATTCAAAATTGCCTAAAGAAATGTTTTTATACTTCTAAACCTTTTGGGTTATTTTGTTCATATATGCCCAAATTTAAGCTACTGCACCACTGAGCTACCCAACATGCTGTAAAACACCCATTATTGGTACGATTTCCCAAATTTTAAACAAAATTTCAGATTTCTCTATTTTTCTGCATTTTAAATCTACTTTCCACTTATTTGAACTTTTTTTTTGCTAATTTGAAACAAAACCCCAAGAAAACAAAATCAACCCCTAAAACTTCAGTTTCAGCCTTTTTCCCTTCTCCTCCTTTAACCAACACGTCGTTGCATTAATGCTTCAGTAGGAAACCAAAAATTCTCATTTTTTCTTTCTAAAATGAAACACTTTCCATCCATCTCCTTAGAGCTTCACGTTTTACTTTAAAGTACGAATCAAACCGGCGCCGGTGGACTCAAACTGCACCCCGAGGCGCGTTTAAAACCAAGGTTAGAATAAGTTTAAAATCCGTTTTTTGCTCGGAGGCTAAAGGTTTTCTACACTTACTGCAGGAGAAGGAAAAGCGTTTGTGTGCTTGTGTTCCTGCAGCCTGGACAAGGTCCTTCCTGTAACCTGGACTCCACAGAGTCTCTTTTATATTTCTTTGAAAGCAGATTTATCAAATATTTTACAAGAACCTCAATAAAAGGAGGAGAAATGGAGGAGTTTCCATAGGAACAATGATCTCCTCGTTCCAACATTTGGACTCATTTAAATCCACAAAAAGTTTCTGACAGAAAATGCAATCAAATATCAGCTTTGCTCTTGTTCCTTCTGCACACACACACCCATACACACACATACAGTCCCAGCACAGCGAGCTAACCCGCCGGCCGGGCTAAAAATACCCCCGTCTGTTCTGTTGGGGTTGGCCCGGGGGCGAACCTGGGCCGGTGCTTATAAATGTCGTCTTTGTAGCTCAGTGGAAATGTCCAACAAATGACTCTTTTATTAGGGCAAGACAAAAAACACAGCTAATTATGTTTACACAGATCAAACCTCTCACACACACACACAGTGGCTGGATGGATGTGTGTGTGGAAATCAGTAGAAAAATCTGAATTATTACAGTAAAATCTGAAGATTTGTCTGTAAAAGCCTCTATTTGATAAAACAAATCCAAGCCCCCTACTTTAGTCCACCACTAAAAATATCTGTTGTTTTTATTTTACTGAAATGAAAGAAATAATATCATACTAATCTAAACGATTAAAAGTTAATAATTGATTTCTACGTTAGTATTACGAAACTCAACCTTTTCATCTACTTTAAACCTCTTTTGATTCTACTGTCGCTCTTTTCTTCTTCTGATTGGCTGCTGTTTGTCGCCTGGTTGGAGCTGCAGGTATCTGATTGGTTGAGCGAATGACGCTTGATTAAAAGCATGCAGGTCAGAGCCAATCAGAGGAGAGCAGAAATGACACATGAAGTTTAATCCCATCCAAAAACTCAAAGGACCAACTAGACCAAGTTCTTTGTTATTTACGGTAAGCTTATGGGATGGAGAGTGAAGATGAATACATGAGGAGAAATCAGGGTTTCAGCTTTTATTATTGGGGTATTTGGACCTAAATGTCCTAATGGCAACTTTTATGAAGACCACCAATAAAATAATCCGAATAGTGAAGTTGAAGGTTTATATTCTACCTGCTGATGAAGTTAAAACGTAGAAAACTTTGGTGGGATAATTTGGTTTTAGTTTTACGATTAAATAAGTCAGCCATCAGCAAATGTCTTTACTGTTGCTTACCGGATAATCAGGCGTTTCATTACAAACAACGAATTTCTCTGAGATGTGTAACAGGATAATAAAAATAAAATCTGAACTGTTTTTAAATTTTTTTCAGAAGAATCTCTGAATCTCGAACTCAAACGTTTTCCACCTTCAACCAGAGTAAACTAACCAGCCCTGTTTTTTTTATGAGATGTGTTCGTGATTCAATAGGGGGCATAGAAACGGTTTATCAACCGTAATGGTGAAGATGAGCAGGATCTAAGCAATAAAAAAAGATATTCTTACAGAACTATTCTGGTCAGGGTAAATAAAAATCCACTTACTTGCGGAAAATTTAAAATTTAAGAAAATGTATTCTTTTTAGGTTGTAGAGGACAAAAGTTACCGAAGCCAACGAACAAATTAGCATCTTGAGCTGTAATGTTCGTTAGCTTCGGTAATCACAAGCTTGGTGGCTTCATATCTAATTTGTACTGTGACTCATTTAAAACTCGCGTGTGGTTATTGAAAAACATGCGTTATATGTAGAATATTAACCAATGAATAAAGGGTTGACTTTACCGGAAAAAGTTTCGTGGGGCGGTAAAAAAACACCCGTTAACAACGCAACATACATTTAAAATTTGTCTAAATAATTAACCCTCTACAAGGCAAAGGATCTGCATTTTAAAGTAAAAGTAGATTTTGTGATGCAATTTAACATGTTTCGTCTCATCCTCTGTTTTACCAGTCTTTTGCTAATTTTTTCCCATTTGATGAATAAAATGTAGAAAAAAATGTAGAAAATGTTTCTTATTTTTGACTCAATCAAGTTTAAGACACAAGAAAGCCAAGGATGTTTGTTATCAGAGCAGGTGAGTCGCCTCCTCCTCGTGAGAAATAAATCTAAACTAAGAATCAGTAAGAAAAACGAATGAATTACAGAAACTCAACCTACATCAGGAGGACAAACTCCCTAAAAAAGCCCAGATTTCTGCTCACAGGACCTGACTGACAGGTAGATCTAGACTCACAAAGGTGGTGCCAGCGATCTCCACGGTTACATCTAAAATAAAGGTTAAAAATGAAAAGTGGAGGAGAACAAGGGAGAGGAAACGAGGTCAAAGGCTGCGAGGGAATTCCTTCTCTCTTTTCAGCTGTCAATCATTCAGCTGGTGCCAGAGATACCGAGGATCCAGTGTGAGGGCTTTTATGTGATTGTGCGTTTGAATGGCGCGATAGCTCCTCAACTTGACAATGAACCCCGTCCCTTTGCGGTCACGCCACCACATCAGGGGGAGGACCGAGGGAGGAGGAGAAGAAATGAGATGGGAGAAAGCAAAGAGGGAAGGAAACTGATAGAAAAGGAGAAGGGAGGGGGAGAAGGAGGATAAAGAGAAGGTGCGAAGGAGCAAAGAGCCAGAAACGAAGGCAGAGAAAGCGAGCGCAGAGCGTGGCGGAGGAGGCGGAGAGATGGGATGGGTGCTTGCTTCAAAAAGGATGGATTAAGGATAAAAAAGGCTTCGGATGGTTCAGCCAGAAATCACGGAGAATAGAGGAGGGGGAGCGGAGAGACACGGAGGGGGGAAGCAGGCTGGCCCCTGACCCAGAGACATTATAGAAAGGGAGATTATGGTTGTTCTAAACTCTCTAAGCAGTAACCCCAGGACCTCAGCTAATACCCTGAAACACACACACATAAACACACCAACGTACCCCCACTACACATACAACATACAACCTGGAGCTCAAACTCATACGCTGCTTTTTGGTTTTATACTTTTATCCAAATAAAATCTGCAGGGTCGGACTGATTTCCCTTTTCTTATGATAGTTTCAACAAACCCAATCAGAGATCATTTAAATCATGCTCAATGGTTTCAGGTTCACTGTGACCATGAGGACCACCTCCTGAATCAGTTCCCAAAGGACTTTCAAAACATACAGCCCAGATTTGTATCAATACTGCAACAATTCTTCAGTGTGATGTAACTCCTCATCAGAAGGTGGCGCCAAAGACAAAAACCAAAGGCAGAAGAAGGAGATCAAAACTAAGTCTTACTTTATGAAGCTATTGTATAAAATTGTTAATTTTCATTTACTTTAGATCATTTTGTCAGCCCAGAAAGACCAAAGGAATCAAATTACATCTCATTCCTGGTGAAATGTCATTTCTTCTAAGTGGCCACTGAAACTGGCAAATGTATCACTGCCTACTGGTACAGAAAAAAAAGACATGAACCCAAATAAATCTAACATTAATGCAAATTAAAATGGCTTATTACTCATTGCAGAAATGCATATCACCCACCACCTTTCCTGCCAGAGATTTAAGCTAAGATCATCGTATACCGAGAAAATGTTTGCTAAATATCTATAAAACTGACAGTGTTGTAGCACTTTTTGTGTTTGCTAATGTTGCGGCAGCCATCTTGAACCTTATTGACTCAAAGTAAATCAGTGGTAGACGCATAATTTGATGAAAACATTCTCAGTGTCTTTTTAGATACATGGACTATAGCAGTTTTGGGGGCTTGTCCGGGATTTGAGTGTTGCACTGAAGAACAACATACCAGACCTCGTCCTAAAGCCTCTTTCTATTTGATTTGATAACAATTGAATGATATGTTTGAATGATGAAATCCTTTACTAACAAACTGGTAAAATCATAAATTGTAGCAAAAAATCTACCAAACTGTTTTGGATCTGTTTGTGTGTCACACGATGGTTTTTGTTGGCAAAAAGATAGACTGACACCTGCTTTATCCGTTAAGCTTTTCCACACAAAGTTTGTAACCAATAAAACCTTTTCTTTCACATACACACACCGACTCACTGAGGAGAGGAGATTAACACTGGGCTCTATACTCGACCCAGGACAAGAGTGTTGAAGGAGGGAGCAGTGTGTTCTCGGGGTGAAGGAAGGGGCAGGGAGAGCGCTGCCAGCACCTCCTGCTAATCTTCAAGAGGAGGTAAAGAGGATGGATGGAAGGAGATGGGAAAATAATAGAAAGTACTTTTTTTTTTTTTAGAAATTCAAATAGTGTAATTGTTGATTACTTTTACTTCAATTCTCTTTTTTGGGGGGGGGTGATGTTTATATAAATATTCTTGAAATAATGAAAAGATGAATGAAAGAAACTGATAGGTTAAAAATGAGAGGGAGCGGACGAAGAAAAATCATGAAAATGACCTCTAAAGAAACTTTAAAGATATTTTTTTAAATGTGATTGTAATTAAGATATTCTAATAAATAATTAAAATTTTCATAAATTCTAAGTTATTGTGACAAAGTTAGATAAAGGAGAAAACAAAGCGGGATTTAAAAGGTTGGAATATAAAGTTTAACATTCGAAACACCATTTTTTAAAAATGTGTTGGAAAAAAAAACTCTTAATTAAAGATGGAGATGAGTTTGATGATTATCGATTTCTGCAATGGTTTCTCAGATGTTTTTAGGATAAACGAACCAAGGCTCTCTCACCAGGAAAACTCCAGCTCTCACTTTGAAACCAGGACCACTTCTGCATCATCATACTCTCTTTGCTCCACGTTTATATGACTTCAAACTCTTTCCATTCCTGGGTTGTGTGTTTGAGTGTGTGTAACCGCAGCTATGCAGCACACACTGGACCGGACCGCAGTAGAAGAAGCCACCGGGCCTCACAATCGCCTCTCGGTTTGACCCACTTAAAGGAAAAATCCTGATAACAATGACTAAATAAAGTTAACATAGGCGACTGATGGAGTCCTGCATCATCTTCAATTTATTGTTGTGAGTTTATTGCCAAAATAATAGTTTTATTTTGAAAGTCCGATTCTGATCGTTTAACGTCAGCTTTTAAAACCGAAAATCTGACGTTTGACACTTCATAACTTCTGCCTGGTTCCACCATTTACATGAAGATTTTTTACGGTTACATAAAGATTTATCGTAAAAATGATGGCATTTCATTGTTTTTAAAGATGTTTTATGATCAGTGTTTGAATCTTAACGCGGTGTAAATTTATTAACGCGCTGAAATTTTAATGAAAAACTCTTAAAATTGAGAATTTGTCGTTAGGTGTTCAATTCATTCATTGGATTTTTAGTTTTTACTTTGCGTTTAATTAATGGGACTGAAAAACATTTGAATAACTGTCTTAATTTTACCAAACGGGTAGGAAATATAAAAAAATTTGAAAATAAAAAAAACTTGAGCTTCTGTTTTAGCCTTTTTCAGAACATCAGCAAACACTGAGATGATGTCATCAGAGTTGGTCAAAATAAAAATTCACCATCAACCTAAAAAAATCTAATAAACTTTGAGATTCTAGGAGATTTTTTAAACAAATAAAAAAAATGTATGTTTAAATCGTAAAGAATCGCATCCAGACCAACCCTTTTAACGCCCATCATGGGGCTCAAGTGTAAATCTATATTTAGTGTATTTATGCCCATACGCATGCTGGTTTATGTACAGAAGTCTATGCAATTCTTTGCACCGTGTGTGTCCTCGCTCAGTAGCTCTCGTCGCTTGGCACCGTCCACTCAGAAAGCTCCAACTCTTAATGAGAGCAGACAGATCCTTGGCAGAGCCGCCACAACACTGTTTCTAACTGCAGGATCATTTTAAAATGGATCCGTCACAGAAGATGTGGTGTATGTGTAGGTAAAATTATACTGTACATATATATAGGCACACATTTACACACTTAGTGTTTACGTTGGGGATCTGGATGAGGTGCAACGGGACGAGAGCCGAGAGAACAAAAGAGGATGTGAGCTGAGAAAAGAAAATAATCTCGCTCCACTCCATTTGTATCTAAAGAAACCTGAAGCCCCGTTACCTCGGGACATATTCCTACAACTGCCTCTTGCACATAAACAAACACTGTGCAGTAATTCTTCATAGCAAGTTTCTGCTCGGTGTTTAAATACACAGCTGAGCTATTCTGGTTCTCTGTCATCCCGCTGAGTGTTGTTTTTGGCAGAAAAAGTCTTAAAAACTCAAATGGACGCATTTAGCAGCTAACTGGTAAAAATGCAGTGCAAGAATGAGACGGTGAAGATAAATAGAAGTGAAATGGAATATTAAGCTCAAATTTTTAAGATTAAAAAAAGATGTAACTAGCTGAAATATGTAAAGGCTGTTTTGTTGTTTTGCTGCCCCCAAGTGGCCAAAAACAACAACAAAAAAAAACGTAAAACTAAACTTAGAGACGTTAGAATAAATTCTTTAGAATTTTCATTGTGTCCTGTGAAATCTAACACTTTATTGCGACAAATTTTCAAAATGTTTCACAACCTTTAATCTCAGCATAAAGAATTATTCTGTTAAAATTCTGTTTGTTTAGTTAAAATACTAACAATCTAAAGGTCTAAAAAATACTGTAAATATATAAGCCAAAGTGGGGATCTGGCGCCCCTGGTGGTGAGACACAGAACAACAGCATCTGACTGTGGAATCAAAAACACTTCACCAAAAGAACGTTTTCATGCATTTGAAGAGACTTTTTGACTTTTTTGGAATGTCTTTGTGTCGTAAAGTTAGAAATAAAATTCGCCATAGTTAGCTTCCTTAAGCTCGTCTGGAGTTTACATCCAACAGAACCAAAGTGTCTTAAACAACCCAACCTCCTAAATTCATAAACCTTTACGCAGCTCTCCACATCACATAGATGGTAATTCACAAGTGTAAATACCTAAATAGCACTTCCTGTGCACGCAGCTGGGTCACGCCCAGCAGGAATTTCATTTGTCTCCTTTGATGTGTGTAAAACTGACGGCGGTCTAAATTTTTATTGATTCACTTAAACTTCTGAGAGATTCGGGAGATTGGATCAGTTTTACGACGGCACTACTCTGCTTTGATCTCAGACTCATCAGACCTGTCGGAGGTAAACTCTGTTTCTCCTAACGGAGGCTGTTCAGCAGCTACCAGCAGAGTTAGATTAATTATAACTTCTACACAGAAATCAAATGAAACCCACATTCTTTATTCTGAGGTGAGTTTTAATGTATCTTGTGCAGAACCGGACTGATGTTATAAACTCCTGTAGGACGGGTCTTACGCTCATCTCCAGTTGGGTTTGTTGAACCACAACAATAAACATCAGATGTGACAAAAAGCTGTGTACACAAATGAAAGTGTTGATCCTGTGTGATTATTTGTTATGATTTAGGAAAGTTGCAGCTGTTTGGAAACAAAGGTTCTGGTTTTTGGACCTGATCAGATGCTGAACCCTCAGAGACCTTCACAGAGGAAGGAGCTTTGATCAAGCTGCAGACCTGAGAGCTCGTGTCTCCTGTCTCTGTGAGACATGTCATAACAGACTTCTGGACATTTAGGATCCAGTCCCTGCAGGAGAACTGGAGCAGCATCCATTTGGTCCCCATAAGACCAGACAGTCAGACAGACACGCGCCCCCTCCCACCCTCCTCGCGCCGTAAACTTGGCCGCGCGCCTCGCCTGGATTCCGGGAACGCGTCCCTCTCTCTCTCGGTGTCAGCTGGAACCGAGAGGAACACCGCGAGTTCAAGCCCCGCGCGCGTCCCGGTGAACGTCCCCTTCTCCGGGTCTCCTTTAACCCCTCACCCCCTCCCGTCTGAGCGAGTTTGGGAAAACTTTATTTCTCTGTTATAAATTTATTTTGTAGATTTTAAATACATTTTCTGATGACTGGAGGCGATGGACGCTTTAAAACTGTTGTGGATTATTTAAAGGTTTCTGCAAAGCTTCAGTCAGGATCAGAACCAGAACCAGGATCAGAACCAGAACCAGGACCAGGACCAGTTTTTGCAACAAGTTGAAAAGTTTGGCGACGGCAGCCAAAGACTTTAACCCTAACGCATCAGCGGCGCCCAGAGCCTCCCTCCATCACCAGCTCTGATGGGATCGATCCACTTATCAGCCTGACTGCAGCTCGACCCCTCAGAGGGGGGGGGGGGGTAGACTCAGGTGATGAGTAGAGAAACCGATCACCTGATACCTGAAGATTTCAAATCAATCAACTGAAAACATGAAGTGAAACTCTTTGATGATGGTATCTGCGCGCGACGCAGAGGATGGAGCCGACGCATCTGATAAGAGCGCTCATGTGATACTGACCTGGCGCAACAGAATCATCAGCATTTGAATAAAATCAGCCATTAAAAAGAGAAAAGAGATAAAGGAGTTTCTGTTAATCAAACTCAGATAAACGGATCACAACCTCTGACCGCGCGGCGACCCCGAGACCCAGAAAAGGGAAAGTTTCAGGTTTCTGCTCAGTTTGAGTAAAAAGCGGTTAAACTTTTAGAATAATCCGGACTCTTACCTGCAGGAGCCAGTGGCAGGTCTCTCCGATGAAGGGGAAGCCCATGGATCCTTTGGGCATGGGCAGCTTGCAGTTCTTGTCCCGGGTGGCGGTCCATCTGAGCTGCCACAGCTGCTGCGAGACGGCGAGCAGCAGCGCCATGGACACCAGGCAGGCGGCCAGCGTGGCCAGAGCCGAGACCAGGTCGAAGCTGTCGAACAGCATGGTGATCTCTCTGGAGGTCTTCAGGGAACCTTGGAGCGAAACCTGGATACCAGTTCCCTCTTTTTAAAACTGTGCGTAAAAAGCGCAGCGCCTCTTTACGCGCTCCAACGCGCTCTGGATGCGATAAAGAATGAATGAACCGTGATTCTCCACTCAGATTGATCTGAAAACAAGCAGAGTGGTGCTTTTGTGTCTCCAAGGAGCGGCTCAGAGCGGAGGAGAAGCTACAGGTGTGGGTCTGAAGCCTCACTAATGGTTTCAACATCTGGAGTCGCACCTGACTGAGGACGGTCCTGATGTTGGAACGCTCATTTTCACTCTTTTTTGTGGGTTACTGATATAAAACAAACTTTTTAAAAAATCTGAAAGTTTGGGGCTGAAAAAGTCAGAACGTGACTCGCTTCTGTCAGATTCTGGACACGTGGAGCAAAAATCAAGCCGAGCAGCCAAGAAAAGTTTGTTTTTAAAACTTCTCGAGGGATGGAAAGATTTGGGTTTGGTGGGAAACTTCCAAGAATCGAATCTGTGTCAACTCCCCAAAAAGTTCAAAATGTTTTTAAAAAGTATAAAAGTCGTCTTTGAGATTGTCTCTGGGTCACCAGAACCGGGCCAGGCAGCAGAACCGGGTCAGGCACCGGGGCTGGAGGAGTTCTCGGATCCGTGAAGCTGCAGTGATGCTCAGGAGATGCTCCGTCCTCCTGCTGCTGCTCTGACTTTCTGTCGTCCTCTCTCCTCTCTGTCTACCTTTCTGTCTCACAGCTCTCTCTCTCTCTCTCTCTCTCTCTCTCTCTCTCTCTCTCTCTCACTCTCACTCTGCCTCTACAAGTCACCCTCAGTGCGTGTGTGTGCGAATTCGTGTGCAAACTGTGCGTGTGCGTCCAGCCAGAGGCACCAATGAGTGTTTATATAGTGCGGAGGCAACTGGAAGGCGAATAGGCGGCCAAGGGCTCCCGTCGCCCCCCTCCCCCCCTCCTCTACCTCTGCTCCACCTCCTTCAGCTCCCGGAGCCCCCCCATCCCATCCAGCCTTCCCTCAGAAGGAGGGGTGGTGTAAAGTGAGCAGCAAGCAGCGTAAGAGGAGAGGAGGCTGGGAGCGTGCTGCAGCTGGCGGCGCGCCAGCAGTGCTGCTGAATCCGTGCGGGACGTGCGCACTCCACCTGCGGACAGAAACTGCGCTGCGCACAGAGCGGACTTAAGCGACTCGAATCGGCAGATTAATGAAAATCGGTGACTAATTCTGGTGCAAAAGTCGAGGAAAGAGCGCTAAAAGCTGCGAGTCGCGCCGATGCGCCTTTACGCGCGGAGGCTGGAGCGCGTCTGCTGTTTTCTCCTCCTCCGCTGGATTAAAACTCCTTTAGGACACATCCACTCAGATTATTTCTCTGTTAGGAGACTTTTCTCTACTCTTTCCTCTTTTTTCTGCTCCTTCGATAAATGTTGGATCCCTAGAAAGTTTACTTCCTCCTTTTTGTTTCCTTTTCTGTGAATAAATTCTTCTGAATCCCCCCCCCCCCCATCCTCCCTCGCGGCTGTAAATTTAACACATTTCAAATCATAAAATCACTTCAATTTCTGTTTTTTGTCATAAAGAAACTTATTTTTTTCTCTTTAATCAAACATTTTCATGACATATTTTTTTTTTATCCCAAAGTCATCCTAAACATCATTGGAGTTTACTAATTTCCCTTCTTCCATCAGGTCTTTCCTCCTCTCTTCTCCAGCGCCGTCGCTCTCATCTCAGGCAGCAGCTCAATGCTGCCGCCTAGCGGACACAAATCACACAGCAGGATCAAATTTAAGTTTCACATTAAACAAGTGTTTTATTCCATCAGAGGCTCGTAGATCTGATCTAACCTTCACTAAAAAAGCTGTTTAAACTCGTGTTTAAGCATTTTAGAATTTCTGTCCCCAAAAACACAGTTTGGACCTGCAGCCAAACGCTGAAACCCAAACACGTGTCTGATATCTGCTGACTGCATAAACACTTTCAACTTGTGTATGAAGCGGAATACATCAGTGCAATAAAATGCTCTTTTTCAGCATGTGATCAGATATATATAAACCTATTCTGTATTATGAGTAAAAGCAGCTTTAGAATTTATTGACAGATTTTAACAGACTAGAATTCAAATAAAAGCACTAAAAGAGATGTAGTTCTTCTTTGAAAAATTAAAAATACTCTTTCTTTACTTTTGTCATAAGAAAAAGTGACAGGAAACTTTTTTTTTTTTTTTTTTTACAAAGAAATGCCTCATTTTGTTCTTGTTGCTTTAATTAGCAACTGAATTTATAAACAACGTTTGCAGCTGAGTGTTCATTTGTTTCTTGAAAGGTGCTGCAAAAATACAAATAAAAACAAACTATTATTATATTATTAAATAATTCTATTTTTAATTTGATTTTAATATCACCAGCTGGTGTTTATACATCCTGTTTTAAACTGTTTGCTATATCTGCTTTTAATTACATCTAAATAAAAGTATCACAAGATATTTATCGACTATCCGTAGATTTTATTGGCATAGAGATGAACCACTTTGTCCTGATTGCTGTAAGTTTCAGCTGAATTAATAAACACTGTTACCAGATTTATAAACATCAGCAGGTCTTATAAACCTTGCTGAAATGGTGTGTAGAACTCAGTGTTTTTAATTAGTATGTTTTAGACAGTATTTTGTGTTTATTTGAATATCCATCACTTTGTCCTTATGGCTGAACTGACAAAAGTTCACAACTTAATTTATAAACATTAAGTTTTTTAATCAACCAATTTCATAAATCCTTCTTGAAACTGTGTTTATTAATTACAGCAGTTTTTTAATGATAATGAATGGCTGGGAAGGCCATGGATCATTTTAGAGGGTGTTCACAAACACTGACTGTTGTTTATAAAGCATAATAGTGATGTAAAATCATCAGGGATAGGGACTGTCCCTCTGACCTGCCATCCTCCACAAAATGTAAATTATTTGACTAATCTTGTGAGTAAATTAAAATCCATGTATTCAACTCTGTTATGCCCTGTCACAAATGTGGTTAGTTCTGCTGTTTTCAGAGGAACTGAAGATAGGAGGGTAGATGATGAAGAGAGGTCTGATTCATAGCTGATTCACAAATCTGAGCAGTGATTGTGATGAGATCACAGCTATTTATGCGAAACACTTTTGACCTCTGATAAAAGTCCTCTACTCTGTCTCTCACACACACACACACACACACTGGTGACCTCTGCTGCTCCACAGCGGGGTCGTGACCTCTTGTGTAATGTTTCAGATATTTCAGGTCAGGAACGGGAAGATCTGGTGCTGCTTAGTCCGTTAACACCGTTATGTGAGTGAGTCGGGTCAGCACCACTTTGGGTTTTATTATATAAGCACAGACGGCTTATCTTTACATTCCACATCTATGTCCATTTAAGCTTTTAACACCTCACACACACTCGCGCAGCTCAGCCGGACCAATTGGAGACAGTGAGCGTCGTGAATGATGATGTGTTGGTGGGTGAACACATTTTCAATTTCCTCTGACCCTGGAACGACCTTTCACAGCTGAAGTGTTTAGTTTAGACTTTAGAGGGCTTAGGGGACACAGGAAGTGAAATGTGGGGGCACACACACACACACACACACACACACACACACACACACACACACACACACACACACACTCCTGAGGTCAGCAGGATCAGATCTGGTCTTTTCATGTTTTTAAAGTACAACAGAAACATCAAATCTTAATGTCTGTGAGCCTAAATCTGACCTGAAGTGTAATCTGAGTTCTGGGGTAACAATGTTTTGTGAAACTGAGCATAAATTTAACCAGAGGTCGTGCAATAGTCAAACTTCCAAATGCGACTTTTTAAAACATTTTCATTATTAAGTAAAAGCAGCAGAAGCAACATGAAGTTCAGTGTCTGACGAAGCCCGGCACATCTTCAAAGTACAAGAACAATGTGGACGTTGCTTCTATCGTATCTGAGTAACTTAAAGGTCTACATATTTAGTATTTAAACGGATCATTTCCTGCTCAGTTTTTCTGATTAGAATGAACATCGTTGTAACGTAAGGACGTCAAACTGAGACCAAAATGAAGACGAGTACTTAATTTTCCTGAGACTGCCCCCAAGTGGATACACCATGCAGTGATGCATGGACATGACGCTTGGTTGTATCTTTGTCAGACTGATGCAGAAGCATTTTGAAGCCCAAACACACACTAATACACACTAATGACCCCCCTAACCCCACTCCAACAGCCTCACTTACTGCAAACAGAACAGAAAACCTTTGTACAACAAAACAAACTATTACAGCTTCCATGTGTTAGTCTAAATGCTTTAACTATAGAACCGCTCTGTGGGGAAATAAAACCATAGATATGCTGATTAAAAACAGCCCTAATGAAGCTAAATGATTTTTATAGTGGAAAAAGACCATAATTCAAAAATGCCTTTCATTAGATTAATCTGAAAAAATGAGCTTTGAACATTTATTTCTCACCATCTGAAATCCAGAATAAGCTCTAATAAAATCGAGGCAGCAGGGCAGCTGCTGAGCCGGAATACAGAGCAGAATAAAAACCGAGGACAACAAAACAAGCGGAAAGTCACCGTGACAAAGAAACGGCTGCAGCAGATGTGACTGATGGTTGTTTTTACTGGGAGATGGAAGGATTGTGTGCAGGTTTGGGATCCTTTAATGAGCAGAAAATCAAGTCATTTATCAATGCCTGTAATGATTTATACCAAATATGTGTTAAAAAAAACTCCCAATAATCAGGCTTGGAGCTTTTTTAGTGAAAAAGTTCACACAAAGTTTTCATTCTGGTTTTTATTATCACCATTAATTACATTTATTCCTGAATAAATGTAATTTATTAAGTTATTTTCTTCTTGTTATGCGATACAGATTGAAGAAAGATAAAGACGGAACACAAGAGCCATTTTGGGGTTAAATCCAGTGAGAAGAAGAAAACAGTCTGTGGTGTGTTTCATGTCCTCGGGCTACGGGTCAGTGACTAAATGTGGTTAAACAGTTCAAGATTTCATGCAGATCCCTTGAACTAATTAAGAACAAAGTGGCTGTCTCCCCCCTCGCCACATTTTCTGGATCGGGACTTGTGGGAAGACTTCGGAATCAAACTAGGATGTGGGTTTGCATACTGCGCCTAAAGGTTAGTGTGTGACAATTTAATTAGAGCATCAGTTCATCAGACTTCAGCTCTTCTTAAGTGTATAAAATAACGGGAATGTTGGGGGATTAAAGATCGTGTGAAGCTAAAGCTTCCTACGTCATCATCGGACAAGTGTCGCTCAACGCCACGGTCGGGGTTTAGAGTTGTAGCACCATAACATGATCACAATGTTCTTCGTTTGTACGATTTTTCTATCAAACTGATTCCTTTAGAAAATAACGTACGCTGTAAGAAATTAAATGTTGAATTTACTTAACCAAGTTTTGTCAACTGGTTGTACTAAACCTAGTTGCTTAAATATACAGAGAAATATACATTTACTTTGAACATAACAGCGTATAACAGTGTTTCCACTGGATGCGTTTTACCCGCAAGCTCCTTCCCACCGGAAGCATTTCAGACGCGAAATGGCAGCAAACGTTTTCCATGTAGCTCAGCTGGTCCCACGAGGTCACAAAATGACCGGAGAATTGCAAGACCACGTGTGATTTCCGCAGTTGACGCGATAACAAGCAAGGAGAAAGACGACAGCTTGTGTCCAAAAAGTTCTGTGGTTTATTTTCTGTTCTGTTTACCTCGACTACGGCGTTTTAACTGGTAATGACATACTTTTTTTTTTATTGTTAAGCAATAGGAAATCTGCACGTGACTTTTATTTTGAAAGTTTTCCCGACATTTTGCACTGCTTTCGTGTTTGACTTCCTGTCTCCTGATCTGAACTGCTGAGCTTGACGCGTTCTGGAAGAGTAGGACGTAAAAAATAGACTTGAAGCGTAAACAACGCATCCCCACACTTATGAGATATGGCTATAATGGCGGCTAACTCATGTATACGTTTCGTGGACATTATGTTACACTTACGCGTCTGGCCAATAGGCCAGTAACACATCTTTTTTGTGAAACAAACATTTTTCTGCACCTTTCTTACACATGTAAATCGTGTCCCGGTGCAGAAAATCAGACTTTTACGTAAAGTTTTCGGAAATGAAGATGTGTTCTTAAAGTCCAACAACGACATCACATGCTCACCTTTTGGTTCAAGAAACAGATTTTGCTCTAGAAACCTCGACAGAAAAAAGTTTTACCCAATGTTTTACTTCTTTCTCGGTTGTTATTGAACATTTAGTTGCTCACTTAAAAAAATTATTTGTAGAAGCACTTCAGCTGTAAAAATTTAATTTTTTAAATATCTAATTATAGCTAAACACGTTAACGCGATATATTAACACGCAGAAGACAAGAGCTAAAGTCTACTTTGGGGAAAAATGCCTATGGTATTTTTACCTGTTAACTATTTTAGACATTCAGTCAAAGCTTGCTTTGACGCGAACACTTTCTAAAGACAGAATCGTCAGAATTTTTGTGGGCGGGACAAACAACGACGTGTGTCCAATCTTTGGTTTAGTTTAACCTGAACTTGTAATTTTCATTGATCATGAAAAGCTTAAATATCGAGACTTTTTGTTTATTTATACATTTTTTCAGTTTTTGTCGTTAATGTTCATGCTATTGCCACCTAGTGGTGAGATATGAATAGTTTAATTAGCATTTTTGCTTCTTGCCTGGATCGAGATGCTGTTTAGTTAGTTAGGAGTGTAGCGTAGCCACTGTGCTAACTTTAGTTGATTATTTCTACATGTTTACCAGCAGTGTGAAAAATATTTTCTTGTTTTGTTTTTATTCTTTCTCGACGATTATAAGATTGTAGCTTTGCTCACACGCTTGGTGAAAACGCTTGACATTTAAAAAACATGATCTTCATAAATCTTTAGATGTGCTGTTTGATGTGCACCCTTTTGGGGTTCACAGGCTCTTTGAATGGGATCAAAGTAATTCCTCTATGACAGAATCCAATGTTTAGAGTCATTTCTTTCTCTAAGTAATAAAAAAATCTCCCCAAAGCTATTCGTTTTGCAGCCATTTGAGCCAATTAAATTAAGTTTATTTTCCTTTTTCTTTAGTGATTTAAGATTATGAGACAGTTTAGACAAAAACTCTCAATTCCACGCAGATTTAATACTGAAGTTGTCATTATTTATGAGCACTGGCTCCGTCTGATTCGAGTCAAAATTTTGTTCCTTGTAAAAAAAAAACAAATTCTTTGACCTCGTTTGCCACCAAAAACGTCAGAGGGAAACTGTAGGGCTACTGGTGGGATGAACGATGGTTTCAATTAGGAGAAGATCTCACCGTAGACAGACTTAATCCAGTTTGTCGCACAAAGTGGTGGAAAGCTGATGATGCAACAAATTTGAAGGATTAAATGAGTTATTTTGACAAATAAACCTTCAGTTTAAAAAGCAGACGGAGGAAAGACAGAATAATGGATGAATGACAAGAACAAATGAGGTATTTGGAAGAAAAAGACAAGCGAGGCTGTGGGCGAGACGACGTGATCAACAACACTAACCAAACTTCAGTCAAAGATCAACAACATGTCTTGTTTTTCTTCTAAATAATGAAAAAATCTTTCCACTAAACCTACAATTTTCTGCATATCATTCGTCTGGCATTCCTCTTTTGATGCTTTTTTCACTAAATGTTTTCCTTTTTTCCGTCCTAACCAGTTCACATTAAGAGTTCACAATTTGTGGCAACTATTATTACCTCTGCTGATACAATTTAAAAATGCTTTTTCTAGTTCAAATGTTCAAAACGACATATTTCATGTCTGCTTGTGGGATGGAAATACTAATATTTTCAGAGAGCATGACAGGTCAAACTAATTTTTTACATTATTATTTCCTTTTCCTGGATCTATTTAATTAAATCCACAAAGGGTTTAAACCTAGATGGAAAAATGCACATTGAAGGAGAATCTTTAACCCATTATTCTAATGCTTTAGTCTAAATTATGGCTTTTCTCTATCTGTATGTTGATATGCGGGTAGTTTGGATGCTTTCACCACATAGCGGTGCGATGAGAGCATTTCAGGGACCAAGAGATTTTTGTAAAAGTGTACAAACAAAACCTAATTTAAACAAAAGAAAAATAATGTAGATGTAGTGTCAACATGTGACTCCCCAAACCACTGAACAGCATCACGGTAGCTAGAATCTGTTTTTCTGTTCTGTCTTTGTGGGTCCATTTTGATTAAAAATGCACCTAAATGATTCTTTCAGAGAATAATTTTACTTAGTAAATAAATTAAAGGTGGATTTTGTAAAATACGTTAAGATGTTCCAGAGAATTAGTGATATCTACATAATCTGTACCACTTCATAATAAGGTGATATAATCAGACATTAAAACAATTATGTTTCCACTTCTTTGTGACAGAATCTTTTTCACTGTTCTTACTCGTGTCACAGATTAGAAACTCAGATTCATTTGGAAAGTTTTGCTCATATGTAGATTTAAAATCAGCCGTTTTTGGCTATAAATATACCTTCCTTATGAAAGGAGCAGGATGGGCCTCCTTCTGTGAAGGCTTTGACAGAGCTCATGACCGCAGACTGGTGTTTGACTGGTTTAGCTCCAAACGGCTCATCAACCCCGCTGCTCCTCACTGACACGTCTGTAAAGCATCTCTCCATCCTGGACGTGTCAGAGCTCCAGCTGACATTCACACAACTCGGTGCCAACGAGACCAAACGCACATCGCTAAGCTATTAGCTCGCACTGCAGGAGATGGGCTCAGTGTGTGTGTGTGTGTGTGTGTGTGTGTGTGTGTGTGTGTGTGTACAACAACCCGTTTCTCACAATTGTCATGAGTTACACATGTACGTAAGACGCCGTGTTCTGCTCTGACACACTGTTGTTAATCAGGGTTTTATCGTTAACACATGTAGACCAGTTGGCCATGATGACACACCGCCCTGAGCTAGAAAACATGGTTCATTAGGTCACAGTGTGTGTGTGTGTGTGTGTGTGTGTGTGTGTGTGTGTGTGTGTGTGTGTGTGTAGAGGCTCGTTAGTGAGGAGTGTGGATGAGGTTTTATGGGTGTCTGAGTCTAACTCAATCTGCTCTGTATGGATAAATAAATGCATCTGGACACAATGACACCCCACCCCCGGTGTGTATTTGTGTTTTCCCGTATCTAGTAACTCACCCCAGATCCCCCCTCTTTTATTTTTATTTGCTGAATCTCTTCAGTGCAAAAGTTTAAACTGAATCTTTGAATTAGAGCACAGATGTAAAGCCCAACATGCGAGCCTGCGCTCGTTTAAGACGAGACCAACACCTCCCCCCTCAAAAAAAATGTGTTTGAAGCAAAAACATAAAGTCAGTTTAATGGTGAATATTTGGTCTCCAGGGAGGTATAGATCAGAATCTGTCGTTTTGAGTGAGCAGCTTTGGTTTGAAGCCAGCCATGACGTTTGCGTCGGAGAAGGCGAACAAACCCATCTGGGACGCGACGAGACCGCCGTTTTATACTGAGAGTTACGCAAAAAAAAAAATGTTTTGTTGTGTGAAAACAAGCACGAGAAAATGAGACTATTGGTAAATTTTCAAGTGGAGATAAACTGGATTAAAATTTTTGATGACGTCTCGAAAAAACTATTTTTTGTCGGTTTCTTAACGACTTCGAATAAACAAAGACAAAAAACCTAAACATGCTAATTATACTTCAAAACATGCGGTTCGGTTTGGAATATTGTTGTATGGCATTTGATAACATTTTTCAAAGTGCAATGTGTTTCCCATAGCTGAAAATAAGAACCAGGTGAGAAAGCTCCACCCCCTTTAGAGCTTTGTAGCTCAGGTAGACGAACTAGAAATTAGTTTAATCAGGTCTGACTTCCTCCAACCAGAGGCACTTTGATTTTTTTACGATTTTTATACAATCCCCAAGTTTTAGATTTCTTCAGTTTTTTTCTGTAGATTGTTTAACTAACAGCTGATGAGGTCACAACCTTTTGAACTAGAGCCAGGTTTTTGTACAACCGAATAGCCCCCCGCCCAGCTAAGAAAACAACTTGGGTCCACACCACCATTGTGATGCATACTCATAGACATGCCAAGCCTGTAGGTGGCAGTAGTTCCCCAAATTGTCAGCGTCTTTTAAAAAAAACAACTGTGGAATAACCATCTTTAACGTCGTCCTTCACCCTTGGTCTTCTAGAGTAATTATTGAGCTTGAAAAAACAAGCAAATGTAAACTCAGGTGGCACATGTGACGTCAAAGCATTTTTGTCGCAGACAGTGACGTTGCGAATTTTAAAACCCCAATTATTTACGTCCACAAGCAAATGCCAACAACGGAGAATTAGCGAATCTCCAACTTGGTCGGAGTTTTTGAAAGAATCGTTTTAGGTGTTGTATATTTTCACTTTCGTATAGATGACGGGCCAGACTATAAAAATATCTTTCTTTGGAGGGATACTCGGCTACGTGCGTACATTTCCTTCCAGCTTCTTGCTTATTCTCATGTAAAATTTGAACTGAAAAGTCTTTTCAAATTGTCTCGTCTACGACGCAAAACGCTGCGAAAACATTTTATAAAAATCACGTACACATCAGAGCCTTTTGCCGCTCACAGTTCATGACATTTTTCAAAATGACTTCTAGTTTTCACAAAACAGTTATGTTTAGTCCATGTTTGTCAATAAATTTGCTGTCAGGTGTGTGGTTACCATGGTTACTTTAACAAGACAAAGAAGGTCATCGTGGTGACCCTGGTGAGCCACAGGCATTGGCTATGGTGACCTCACTGACACCCCTTTTGGTTACCGTGGTGATGTTAATAAGCCACTGGCAGCAGCTTTAACTTTAACTTTAATCTACGTTGGAATTTCAAGCAGTAGCTGCAATTGGTACCCTACCAAACGTCTTAATTAGCTTTTTCTGTTTAAAACCTGCAGATGTTTTCTAAAAGAAGAACATAAACTTGAGGCACATGTCGAGGTCCGGTGCCTCTAGTTCAAGTGGTTTGTTTTTCTAAAGGATGAAAGATTTTAATCACAACAAAATAACCACAGAATCAGCGTAACCAGTGGAAAAATAATGAGTTTGTATGTTTCTGACAGATTCAAAACCCAAGTAATGAGTCATAGAACACAAACATGTGTTACCCTTCATTTACCACAATAACCAGTCAGAGCAAATAAAACCTAGAGTTCCTCTGTTCACCAGCGCTGCTCGTTTCCCAGAAGTCACAACAATAACCCGTTAGTCAGTTTCCAGTGTTCAACGTACACTCACGGGGTGGGGTTCCCCTGAGGCGTCTGTATCACATCAGGTCTAAAACGATAATCACAGTACAGCTAAACGACACGTTCATGTTTCTGCATTCACTGTGAACCAGGAGTGTGTGTGTGTGTGTCCAGCTAACACACACGTGGTTGTACTTCTGTTTTTTTCTGGGCTCTCTCTGACATGATGCATGCAAATCTCTGCCTCACAGTAACGACCTGCCAGGATCTCCTCCAGAAATGTCGTCTGAGGTGTGAAAGTCTACTTAAAGACACACACACACATGCACACATGCACATGAGAATTTCTCTGGTCAGGCTGCAGATATTTTGGGGCAATATTAGTAAAATACAATTTAGGTGAAAAGTGGATGAGATGAACAGATGAAAGAGCAGGAAGGACAATAAAACAAAGTTGAGTCTCCTTAAACCTCAGGAACCCAGAGAGAGAAGAATGATGTGGCTGCCCTGTCCCCCTGGAGCTCAGAGAGCATTTCCAGTTTTTAATCCACTTACATTATTGAATAGAGCATGTCAGTGTTTAGGGTTTCCAAGCTGGGACATAATTTCTCTGCTTGAGGATCTATTTATACAAATGATACAAACAAATAATTAAAATCTCACAAGTTTTAACTCACCGCTAATTTACCCACTTCAAATAAAGTTTATTAATATAGAGGTTGATGTTTTCCTGGTAAATTAAAGATTACAGCAGGTTGTTAGAGTAGACCATTTTAGGGTGTTCTTTCAACTTGGCACCCCTGAACAACGGCAGGACCTTCATCACAATTTTGTGAGGAAGTTTATTATCAGATTCACTAAAAGTATTTTTGATTGAGTAATAAGCTGGACTGGGTATGGGATCGCCCAAGGCCTATGCAGTTTGTGGTAGCGGGTGGCTGAAAATAGAGACTCCCAAAAATCTCAGTAGCATGAAGAGTAAAACTGATGTTGGTAATAAAATTAGGACTAGAGACTAGATCAGGACTACATGTTAGCCCAAAGCAGCTCGCTGACCTCCATGAATTCATCATATGGAGAAGATGGGAGCTTGTCTTCCTTTGAAAATGTTGGACCACTTTAGGACGAAACTGTAAATTCCTGTTCTATAAAGTTCATCACTATCATCATCATCTTCTTCTTCTCAGAGACTCGCACTCGACTCCAGGGCAGATACAACACATCTAGAGTATAACAGAGTAGAGTGACAGCCATCTGGTCACCACATGTCGTTGGGTTTCATGAGACTCGTCACAACAAAAGAGCTTTCATAGATCCTCTTCTTTTATCATAGATGGAGGAGAAACCAGACACCACCACATCGAGTACGACCCCCCAGCTCGTGTCCGTTAGTGTTATACGTGCGGAGCAGGTACATTACGGATAAAATGATCTTATAAGATAAAATTTTAATCAAAAATACAATGAAAACTCCAACAAACTGAAAGAGACATCCAGTTAGTTCCTGTTAATGCATGAGGGAAGTTCCACACACACACACACACACACACACTCTCATATTTATGTTTCTTTAACCTTTGACCCCTTGAAGCTCATCAGTAACCAGAAGTGTGTGTGCTGTCTCATCTGTCTTCATTAGACTACAGCGTGTGTGTGTGTGTCTTTGCTGTTGTGACTTCAGTGGAGCTCACACACTGTCATGCATGAGGCTTCCTCACTGACTCACTACATTCTGTGTTTAGATTTCCTTTGTTGCTACTCTCACATTCTCTCTGGCACCACTTATACTTGGTGAGAAATGGTTTAATGTCTGTTTTCTTATTTAGCTCAACATGCTTCAGTTTTTGCTTTTTCTTTTTCAAATAGCAAAGTGTTCTGGGGCGTCATCCTACCCTTTAGTAGTAGGACGATGGTGGCAGAGGAGTTAAGTGCCCACCCCACAATCGGAAGGTTGCAGGTTCGCGCCCCGCTCAGTTTGTGCCTGTCGTTGTGTCCTTGGGCAAGACACTTAACCCACCTTGCCTGCTGGTGGTGGTCAGAGGGACCGGTGGCGCCAGCGTATGGCCACCTCTGTCAGTGCGCCCCAGGGCAGCTGTAGCTACAATGTAGCTCATCATCACCAGGGTGTGAATGTGTGCATGAATGGGTGAATGACTGTGTTGTAAAGCGCCTTGGGGGTATTAATAAACATTAATATAAAACACTGTTAGCTTAAATCTTAGTAGCCGTTAGCGTAACACCAGCGTATATGTTAGCTTGACTGTTGCCGTTAACTTCCTCTTTAGAACCTCTCCATAGCTGTGGTTCCACTATATTTGTGGGAGGGGGGTAAAGTGATGGAAAAGATGCAGCCTCCATACACAATCAGCCCTATCAAGACTTTGAGTGATGTCACTGATCAGTGACAAACGGATCGACAAAGGAGAAGCACTGAGTTACAACCAATCAGCATGAGTTAACCACAAGTCCCGCCCACCAACGTTACAGGGCCTTTTCCTAGTACATACTTCAGTTCCTGAAGTGGTCTTTTCAGGTCGACCCACTGAAATGGAGGCATGCACATGCCGTGATGGTCCATGTCTCACTCCAATGTTGTGGACAGAGAATGAAATAATTAACTTTGCAAACTAAATAAATATCTGGAGTGAAAATCAAGGATAAAAATCTGTTTGTTTTTATTCAATTTTTTTTTTACTGTTCCAGCTTTTCCTTAAAGGTTTTATTGGTTGTTTTTTATATCATACTTTATCGTATGGTATATGGTGAAACAAGCAGTAAGACAGTAACAACACATGAAGAATCAATAGTTGCATTATTTCTGTACAGAAACACATTTGAGTTTGTGATTGAATCTCAAGGCACATCTGCAAAGCCAGACGTGTATAAAAATAGGTGCTGAATCAGCCACGTTATCGCTGTTAGTTTGGTTCTTATCTTTTAATCACCTGCTTATCTGTGTGTTTGAAGGAAGGGAAGCCAACAACCTGATGGTATGGAAATGAGACCCAAACCAGGAAGTGATGGAGGTGCTTCAGTTTTGCTGCTGACTGCAGGTATACTCACACAGACAAATAAGCCCATTTCCTTTGCATACGCTCTCTGGCTACAACATTCAACACACTGAAAGCTTTTATCAGGGAGTTGATGTGTTTAAAAGACATTTCTGCTTTAACTCACACTTTTCAGACCACATGAATCTGAAACAGTCAACAGACACATGAGCTAACTCACTCACTCAGTCTGCATTTCTGTAAAATACATTGGAAGACTGATTAAGTGCATCCTGTAGAAAAGATGGGGTTTTATTGATTAAGCATTTTTATTATTAATGTCATAACAGGGTGTGAATGAGAGGAAAACATTGAGTTTCTGCCAAATATTTAAATCAGTTAATGAAATGTTATCACATGCATTTTAGTATCATGATGAAGAGGCATGTAGGTATTTGCCTGTAGCTTTAAAGGTGCTAACGGCTCGTTTTTCCTGTAGAGTTTTGGATCAAAACCTAAAAAACTTAAATTCAACTGATAAACTAAAATTTGGTACAAGGAAACTACTTGAATTTTAAATAAGTCTGGTACTGTATCCAGTGGTTAGCTGTTTGTGTGAAAGTGCTTTTCAACATTGTGATTTTGTCTGCATATAGTATATATTATATATAAACACCATCTAGAGCAACACTTCTGTAGAGGAACATCTGACTTTTTTGTTGTGTATTTGTTGCCCTGTTTTTTTTTTTTAGTAAGTGGACCCAAAACAGAGCCTTGGGGTACCCCACAGAACAAATCATTAGAATCTAACATGATTTGGTTTATACAGACACTAAAACATCTGTTAGAAAGGTACGATCTAGAACAGTTCCAGAGATCTCTAAAGAGTATTGATGCCTGAAGTTTTGTTCCACTCTTTTTTAAAAATGAGTTTCTTTTTATATTTCCAGACATTGTTGATGTATTTTTCATGTTCTGACCTTGGTGTGAACTTGTTGGGGAGTTCATATGGTCGCTTGACAGAAACACTTCTGTTGTGGATTTAGTTGATTCAGCATATTCTACGTACAGTAATAAGTTGAAATATTTCCAAACCTGACAACCAACCACTGACCCAAACAAAAAGTTGCTAGAGGAACCAAAACAAGGAACCAGAACTTGCTCAGTTATTAACTTCGAGGTAGTTTTAAAGCAACAATTGACCGACTCATCTTGTAATCTGGTGCTTTTATGATCTGAAGCTTCTTATTTTGGTCGGGGGAGGGGAGGGAAGTTTCTGAATGACAGAGAGCATATGGAGGGAAGGAAGCTTTCTAGAAACTTGATGGTAAGCAAGCAAGTTCAGAAGAGGTCACTCTTTAAAAAGAAACAAGGAGAGATTGGAAACTTCTGGCAGTTGTTGGTTGTTTGTGTATCTTTGTATTTCCATCTCCACCTAGTAATAAACACACTCCCATCTGTTCCTCCAATACATACAAACTTAGAAATGAATCACAGTCCTGCTTACAGGTGGATTTGGTCACTATGGTGTTGTTTCGATTAGGTATGGGCAGTGATTTCCACAGAGTACAATCTTGTATACTGCATGCAATTATCCTTTTGATAAGTCTATTCATTATTACCTTGTAGTACCACCTTGCTGTGTTGGAGAGGGTGGAGAAAAGTGTCAGGTGTGATAAAAGTTTCAGCAAGAATTAAAGGAAAGGTGTACAACCCTAACCATACAAACCCTTAGAAAATGTCCCTACTGTGATGTCGCAAAAGCCCTTTTTATAAGACGCACCATGCCGGCAAATCAGCGCAATATTATCGCAACGTATTTCTTATGAACGCACCATGGCGGCATCACGTTGCGGGAATTTTGCAGCATTCGTGCCGCCACGCTTGATAGTAATATTGCGGCTTTGTCGGTCTTATAAACGCACATTAAGCGTTGGCGCAACAGAGGGAGGTGTCATGACCATGTGATGAATTAATGCCGAGCTCCGGCCGGGAACTATAATGAAAATGAAAGTAAACGCGCTTAAGTTTCACTTTTGTAAACAGAATCAGCTGAGATGATCATTTGGAGCGATGCACAGCTCCGGGAGCTTTTCTCCGTTAGATCTGCAGCTCAGATCATCTGACAGCTCACAGGGATGGTGGAGGACACACACCTGCGCAGCTTCGATCGCAATAAAAAGCAAGTTATGTCCAAGATACAGGGAAGTCCGCGACAGTGCAGAGACCGCCCCCATACCCCCTTTATGCCGCCATCGCGTAATCTTTTATAAAGCGGACATGATTGCGCAACATTACCGCCACGATCTGAGCTCTTATAAACGACCTAACGCTCCCTGATGCCGCATCGGCGTTGCGGCAAATTGACAGCATTGTTTTATAAAAGAGGCTAAAAAGGTAAATTAGGATAGAACCCCATCACTTGAGTGATTTTATTCAAAGAACTTCATGAACAGGTTTTGTATAGACCATAGCTTATCATGTTTAAAGATGTTTCAAGTAAACTCTTCCTTATCGTTTCTATCCGAGTCAAACCTTTGGGGGCTCGTCCGGGATCATCTTGCTCTGGTGCATTTTGATTTTCTTTTATTATAAAAAAATCCAGATGGTTACAATATCACAATGGCAGGATAACCCTCTAAAGTTGATTAACAGATAAAGAGAGATGATCTGAACCACATGAGAGCGGCACCATTGCAAAAGAAATGTCAACAAACCAAACTTTTAATAGTTTTTCCTTTTTATTCTGTGTTCATCTGTTGGTTTTTGACATTTTATTAGTATTTTCAATAATTAGTGGTTTGATGCAAAAGTATGACGCAATCATTTCTGCTTTACAAAAAAAATAAATCAACAAAAAAAAACTAGCAACAACATCTGCAAAGAAAGGACTATGGACACCAACAGGATGTTACTGCAGCCACATCAGTCAGATACTATAATAAATAGATTTAGTGGTATAGTTAGCAGATTGGAGTTGTTAATAAGTCCTAATTATTCACCAGAAAATATATTGTCCATCTAATATTCATATAAAACTAATGGTAATTGCCTCTAGAACACTCACTAAACTGTGTGCAGAGTCCAGACTCCACAGTGTTGCTGCTTAGTTGGCTGAAAAAAAATAAAATACAGCAAAGGCACATTCAATAACAACGGCCCCATTCCCTTTCCAACATGTAGAAAAACTATAATCATCTATGGATGGTTGAAACAAAAAACACACTGCAGGTTTGAATCCCTTTATGAAGCAAAGTTTCCCTCAAACACATTGATGTGCGTTCCAATGCTGCTATTGCACCACATTCAAGACACAGAAGGAAAAAAGACCTTTTATTAGTGTGTAAGTAAATAAGTGTTGTGCTTTAATGATTTAAATGTGTATGCAAAGTAGTCACTCACACACACACACACAGAAAGAGAGCTTGGCGTTATGGAAGACAGAGGACTGTGTGCTTGGCATTAGTACAATAGTTTCTATACAAACTAGTCTCTTTCCAATCAGGCAGGCAAACAATAGGCTATACATTATAGAGCAGTTGCCAGGTTGGAGCATTTTCCCCTTTTAAGACTCATGCGCCCACAAAACCCCCTCCATTCAGATCAAGTTTCACTACAGGGGTGGGAAAAAGTAACCCCCCCAAAAAGACACACCTCCAGACACTCCGTGCTACCTGGTGAAAGGCTGTGACACCTGTTCAAGTATTTGCAGGTTGTATAATGAATAGCTCTGATGGTGAAGTGGGGTTTTTAATGAAATCCTTAACTGTTAATTATCCACTGAACAGTTGCTTATTATATAAAACTGTTCACTATAATTTAGTCTTACTGTGACAACAATTAATCCCAAAGTACATTTCATTTGTGATTCTGAAAGTAAAAAACGTCCACATTATAGACCTGCTACTGCTAGTGTTAGCTAGCACTAGCAACGCTGTCTACACAGACCAAAGTTACTGTGCAGACATGTTCAGTAACAAAACATCCAATTTGTAAGTTTTAGATTGGGTGTTGTATGAAGCTATTTGAACAGAATCAGTCTAGAGAAACAGATAAATTTAGACCAGACTAACGAGCTAATGGCTAGCCACATTGGAGCTAATTACCAATATGTTTTCTTGTTACGTTAAATAAAAATCCTCCAATGTCAAAGCTATTGTAGCGTTTCATGCTAACAACATTTTCTGAACTCCTCCGCCAAACCTTCACACAAACTGCTTTAGATTTTTAAAGACATTATAAATCCAGTCAAAACTCATCTCCGTTTCTCCACACTGAGGTTGTTCACAGAATTTAAAACAACCCCACTTCAACAAATCCAAACGATCCCTCTGGGACGGAGAAGCGTTCCCATGACAATAAAATATTGCAGTAACATTCTGTTCATTTATTACAGATATCTGCTTGTTTCAGTGCTTTTTGCTAAGTAAGTCAACCTAGAAATGACATAAAAATAGATCAACCTCTCTGATGTACATTCAACACGTTCTCTGTTGAGCCACAGAAGTGGAAGACAAATCAGAACGAGCTGCTTAAGCAACCGGTTCAAAATAATATCAATGTTTTTGGCAAATTTCAACAAGGTTTTGCCAAAAACTTTATGATACAAGAAATATATTTAATCTGGAAGATTTATTTGATGGTGAACAAACATATGGAAGCCATTAATTATAATAAGGTCTTCACGTCTCGCTCTAAATAAGAACATCAGAGATGAGCGTTAAGACCAAGAGTGAAGCTGGTGCTATTCTGATTTCATTCCCATCCACCAAACCCAAAAGGAACCTTTAGAATTGGCCGACTGAGACCCAGAGCAGCAGGGTTTCTACTAGCGAACATCACAAGGGTCTGGTTTGACATCTGCTGGGATGTTGGATGAGTCAGACATTCAGCAGATAAAACAAAGATGATTTTAGGAGTCGTGATACTCGTTATGCTTAAAAGGAACCAGTCGTGTAGCAAAGACCAAGCTCTTCAACCAGGTTAAAGGATGTTTCAGCTGACTGAGCTTTTAACCAATCGTGTCTCACTTTAGACGTGATGCTGAGCGATGAGGTTGCGTAGCTGCTTGATGACGGTGTCGATGAGTTTCTGGCGGTCTCTGTCGGTTTTCTTGAACTGGGCGAAGACGTTGTTCTTCCTACTCGTCTCTTTCATCCTGAAAAATGAAGGAGAACGACTTGAAAACTCGAGTTCCCACTCAACTCAAAAGTTCAACCCAAAACCATCTCACCCAACTGAACTCAGTCTGGCCTCTCTGACTTTATCTCCAAAACATCTAACATGAGCTCTAACTCTGATGGACTCATTCCTGATCCTATCCATCCTGGTCACTCCCAAAGAGAACCTCAACATCTTGAGCTCTACAACCTCCAGTTCTGCCTCTTGTCTCTAAACCATCGCCGAAAATTCCCTTTGAGCTATTTGAAAGAGATCTGATGAATCCCTCATGCTGTCCTGGTCCCCTGGACTTTGGGAGGTCTACCAGAGAAACCAACAACCTACAGCTAGCTCGCTAGCTACAGACACCATCACTAATTAACAAAGAAAGATCTACACTTAATGTCATGACATTTGTGTTTGATCATATTTTTTGCCTGATTATTGACCTTTATTATAACTAGAGAGGATCAACCACCCATGGAAAGAAACCACCTAAATACCTCTAAGTCATTTGGATTTTGAGCTCCAAGTGCTCCTGTTGTATGACTGAGACCTCTATGTGTTAGGTGTGACCAACTGCACCATGATGGTTGAGGTATGGGTTGCCATTCTACAGTAACTGGTGACCAGCAATAGAAGGAGCAAAGCTGTTGTTGCTAGGTATTGATCTTCGACATGCTATTGAGTCCCCTGATGATGTAAAAACATCCAATTTGTGTTTTTGTCTGTACTGTTGGAGTCCAACCAACTAAAAACAAGTGTCAACACCAACAGGATTTACAATCACATCATTTATTCCCAAGAGACAACTAATGGACCCGTACTTTCTGCCCTTTGTTTAGATTTGTTGTGTTGAAAATCACATTCTAATAGCATCATCTGGAAAGTATTTTTGTTCATAGACAACCAGTGCTAGGTTAGCTATTTATCCTGCACAAAGCATCAGTTCAGCTAAACTAAACATATGCAAGGATTGTGTAGGTGTCTCAGACCACTCTGGCCCTACAGGAGGTTTAGGGTCTATCAGACCAGTCCAGTCCCAGTAGGATGCTTCCTCCTGTGCTCAGAGGTGGTGTGTGAGGATCTCAAAGGGGAAGTCAATCCACAAACTGATTGTAATGCTGTTTTCATGCAGGTTGTGATTAGCATCATTATTTTCCTATCAGCTCAGGCTTCCTGGTACAGACACGGGTGTTGCAGCGATAAACATCATCACACTGTGAGTTTATTTTCTAGATCTGTTGTCAGATTTCACACTTAAACAAACTGGTTAGCAGCGGTTAGTCGGATACACATGCCTGCATCAAACAGCCCACTCAGACGATACTCACGGCTTTAATAACCTGTCCAAACACGACGGACACCAACAAGCGGGTCAACGGAGAGAAGAAGAGGGATAACGTTCTTAAAGGCCAAGTCAAGCAGCTGGAAGTCATTTCTGCAGCTTTTTATACGTGATGGAGATGATTCACTCATCTTAAAGGGAAAGTCTCATCTGTTCTGTGCTTGATTTGACATATTAAAGAATCTAAAAGCCTGGAAGGGGAAAAAAGTTTGAAGCTTTGGATTGTCCATTGTTAGGCATCCTTACCTGCTGCTGCAACTGCAAATTATCCTGAGAACGCCTCAAGATGGTAAAATCTGACTGTGTATCATCATTTTAAATATTTTCCCCATTACAGCCAAAACAATCAAACTGTTTGAAAGAAAGCATGACCAAATGTCCATGATGTGGCCACAAGTACTCCAGAATAAATAGATCTGCTCTACAGTTTGATGCTGAACAGCCAGGAGAGAAAGCTTGCTGAACAGCCAGAGCCCAGAGAAACAGTTTATACCCAACAGGACTGAGGAGCTAACGGCTAGTGCGGTTGCAACCCAAACAAAACTTTTGCTGCTGTCTGAAACCAACTCTAGTCTCAAAATAGAAACTTTTACTCTGCTATTTCAGTGAAAATGTTAAAGACGCCACCCCCGGATGGTTATTAAATGCTAGCTACGTTTAGCTAACGATGCTAATATTTATGCTTGTTAGCAAACAGAATGCAGGACTGAGGTTATAAATAAAGTTTGTGTGAAATTCAACAAACTGGAGCCATTTAAGGATGGCAGCAACACACTAGTGTTTTAATGCTGCTTTCTGACTAGCTGTTAGCTTATCAGTCCTGAAGGACACAGACTCTTTCTCCAAACAGAGGGTGTTCAGGAAGCCATCTACAACAAAAACACACTTAAAATAGCATAAATGTTCCTTTAATACATTCCCTAAAGGTTATTAAATAATTATGTTGACCTGTTTTATCTGGTAAACTAAACAAAAGCAGCACCGAATAGTTTCAGCTGTAAGAGCGTGGGCCAAACAGGACTACTCACTTCTCCAGGAGGGCCAGGGCCGTGTGGGGGTTGACTCTCAGGTATCTGCAGGTAGGTTTGCCGTAGTCAGCCAGGTAGGTCGACCAATCCCACTGAGTGAAAAGATCCAGTAACTAAAACAAAAACATGGAGAGAGAGAAGGCGGCGAATGAGCTGAGGCCTGAACGTCAACGCTAAAATGTTAAGAGTGGGTCAGGTGTCAGATTTATTTTGGTTGTAACCAGTAGCTCTGAGACCCAACATTCCTTAATCCCTTCACAATAAGAGCCCCAATCAAATGCACCGTGCCATTTGAAGCATTGAAACGTGTTTTCATCCTGCAGACTTACTGCATCTTAGCTTTCCAAAAGCATGAAGACTGGGACACAATAATACAGTAATGTCAATATTAATACAATGAACTAGAGGACCCAGTGATCCTGATGGTTCTGTTTGTACAATCATTTCTTTTTGCAAATTTTGATTGACACAGTTGTTTTTCAAACTCTCCACATGCAATTGGACAGCTCTAGGACCAATCAGAGCAACGAACAACGTGACGTAAGTCAGTCAACTGGAGAGTTCGCTACAGACCATCAAAGAAGCAACTACATTCTTATTTTTCTAAATAAAGTCTAAATCGTGCAACGTTGATGCCAAAGCCGTTTCAAACTAGCGTCATTCCTGAGCCGACACCATCTTTGTCTAGATTTTAATTCTTCAAAATCTTTCAGTAGAAGATCAGTTTAAAATATCTGACCCAAACCGTACATCTGTGGTGCAACGCTGTTTTATAAATAAAGATGCATGAGTGGTGTTGGCTCGAGGATCTGCTCTCCTTCTAGTAACGAGACAAACAAATAAACGAGGTAGTTTTATCTTTCCTAGAAAGGCTGAGCCCTGTAATTAATGTGACCCCACTAAACAGGTTGTTGTTGTTTACTGACTGATATTCTTATTCACGCAAAGAATAAAACCAGAGTTCAAAGACAGAAAGTGTCCCAGAAAAGAGGTGTCATCTTCCTGCAAACGACCCACAAATCAAAGTGTTGCATAAGCCGCCGCTGCCCTGCTGAACTCCACGTAAAACAGCCAAACACATGCAGAAACAGGCCCCAGCAGGCTAACCCTAAGCCATCTCTGTCTGTGTGAGAGCAGGGAGCCCCAGTGAACTCTGGGTAACACCAAACACACACACACACACACACCCAGAGAGAGAAACCATATGTGAGCCAGGGATGAGAGAAGACGGGGAGGAGGAGGAGGGATGAAGAGCAAAACCACATGTGGGGAAGACGGGGAGAAAATGAGAGCGGAGATGGAAACGGAGCGGAGGAGAGCGATAAGACCGGGAGAGAGGGATAAGCGAGTGATGGAGGAGGATGTGAGAGGGATAAAAAGAGAGTTGGAAGAAAGCACACGTGGATTCTGCACGAATCAGAAGAGTTCGGTCTGCTGAAGGTTTCTGTGCACGTTCATTTTTTATAAACAACTTGTTTTTGCCCGATAGCAGCTTCAGGTGGTTTTTCCCACCAACCCTAACCCTCACTAAAGATGCTAGCGCTACATTTGGTCCAGCTGAAAGAACAGCTCTGTTGATTTAGTGGTAAAGTCTCTTTTTCCTTTTCAAATAATTGTTTGGTTTCAATAAAGTAAGAATGAAAAAATAAAGACAATATCACATTATTATTAGTTGAGTTATTGATAATGTTATGTTATGATAAAGAACGTCTTCGTATTAAAGGTCTTTTTTTACAAGCTGAACATGAAAACAGTCTTCTACCCGTTTCTTACAGTAGTCAACAAAAGAAAACAGACACTCGAGTCAGAAAAAGACCGTCTCTTCTACGTTAGATAAAGTTACCACCCATGGCCCCGCCCACCTTGGCTAGCGACTGCGTAAAGTTGTGTTGGTTTTGCAGCCAGTAGAGAGCAGAATGAGTCTTGGCTAATAAAAGCTAACCATTAGCATTAGCAACATGGAACTCCTTCAGACTTGTGTTATCTGTGGAGATAAATATCTACGTTGCATTTTCAACCAAAGAAAGAAGAGCAAATGAAGGCAGAGGAAGAGTTGCCGTTAGCCAATCAGAGGCGAGGCATTTGCATATCATGAATATTAGTGAGTAAGACTCCAAATCCTGTCGTTTTCTGCCCCTCACGACTTTGGTTAACGTCTACTTCCTGAAACAGGAGTGCCAGAGCCTTTTTTCCACAGAATTCAAATAAATTCAATTTCTATAGCGCCAAATCACGACAAGAGTCGTCTCAAGGCACTTCACAAAGTAAACATTCCAATACAGTTCAGTTCATTAAGCCAATCAGTAAAAAAGTTTCCTATATAAGGAACCCAGCAGATTGCATCAAGTCACTGACTAGCGTCAGTGTCTTTTCAGCAATCCTCATACTAAGCAAGCATGTAGCGACAGTGGAGAGGAAAACTTCCTTTTAACAGGAAGAAACCTCCAGAGGATCCTGGGTCAGTATGAGCAGCCATCCACCACGACTCACTGGGGGTTGAGAAGACAGAGCAGGCACACACACACCCCCGACTCTCAGGGTATTCATTCATACTAAAGACCACAACAAATGCGAGACTATTAATGTAGGCATTTGGCCCCAGGCTCTTATTGTGAAGGGGTTTTAACAGGAGTTTTATCTCAGACTGGCGAAACTGACACCATAGATGAGAACAAGCCAAACCTATTGTAGCGTCACATCGGTGTTTAACTTACCGGAATTAGAAAACATTCACGACACTCGAGCTATAATAAAAACTTCATCTGAACAATTAAAGCAGACCAAAGATTTTCTTCATTCTGCCAGAAAAGACGACACGAATCCCTAAAAGGACCACGGCAGTTCTGCAGCGTTACAAAAGACTAATGACCGACATCGATGAGGAGGCTCTGCTGGACAATAGCTGCACTCGGAACACAGAAATTATTCAAGTTTATCTTCTGGTTCCTTCATTTTTATGACAGCAGTAAATCTACGAGAGGAGGTCATGGCTACTAGAGGAGCTGCTCCTGCAAACAGGAAGTGTCCTGAATGTTTTCTACTTTCAGTAAATAGTTCAGTCATCCTCCGCGGAGAAGACGAATGCTTCCCTTGTACTTCCTCCTGTTCTTCCTTATTCTCCTCCCTCCGTCCTCCAGCTTTCCTCCTTCCCTCCTCCCTCTGGTCCTTTTACTGCTGGGTTCCCCTCTCTTTGTCCTCAAGTTCACCCTCGCGTGGCCGAGGTTTGACCCACTAATCCTCTTGTATAAACAAGTACAAACGGGCGTGTGCGCTCAGAAACAGGTACATACTAGGTTACGCCAAGAAATAAACCCGTTAATTAGATCCAGAGACTTGAGATGTGTGCACGTCAGCAGCAGCACGCCGTCTCGGTTTATCACATCGGTTCCCTTGTGGGCGTTCAGGTCCACAACAAGATTGTTTTCATTATTATAAATCAACAGAATCACATTAAAAACATCAACTGAACTTTGAACGGAACCGTTTTAGCTACTAAAGTATTCAAAGCTCCTTTGGCAGAGAGGAATTTAAGCTTTTTTAAGACTTTATGGGCTTGGCAAACATTTTGTTTGGAAGTTTCTAACATTTTTTGGCATTCAGCTCAAATATGTTGGATCAGATTCCGAACTTGAGAGTTTTCCTGAAGCCGCTCCTGTTTCTTAATGCTAAGATTAGAGCTGATGTTGAACCATCAATCTTCATCTGCTCCTTTATCCTGATTAACCTTCAAATCCCAGTTATGGGAAACATCCCACATGATGACGCCGCTGCCACCGTGTCTGATAACAGACTTTATGAAACCGTCTTATTGTGGTCCGACAGCTTCAGTTGGAGTCAGTAAAACCAGTATCTTACTGGGCTGTTGGAGACATTTACTCCAGTTCAGACCAAGGTGACCAGATTCCAATTCAATTCTTTACAATTCAGTTCAATCTAAATCATTGCATTCCAATCTAGCAACGTCAAAATCAGATTAAATTTCAATTATATAAATCCATGTTAGTCAGTAAATTCAATATGACTCCAGTTTAGATCAAACCCAATTTCCTAAAGTCCAATTTAATTCCAATCCTTCCATTTCAACTCAATCCAAATCAATCTATTACAGCTCAACCCAAGTCATCCCAATCCAGCCCAGTCCTTATGACCAAGACCCAATTCAATTTGATCAAATTCAGACTCAGTGCATTCCAATTCAACTGCATATAATCCGATTCAATGAAAACTCAGATTCTGTTCAAATCTTTCAGTTTCATTTTAGTCTGAATAATTACATTTCTATTCAAACTATTTTGTTTTAATTAGGTCCAAACAGTGCCATCCCAATCCAATCAATGGTCCCAATCTGAGAAATGCCACTGGCATAAATCCAATTGAAAAGCATCTTTCTAGTGTTGTTTGGTTCAGGTAATGAAACTTGTTGATCAGTCAGGTGAGCCCTTGCATCATATTCAGCTAGCTAGGAACTACTGACCTCTGTTTGCCCTCCGGCATCCCAGAATTCAAGACAAGCCTGGCTTTGGGAGCGAGTTTGGCTCAAGATTGAGGTCACATCACATTCACTCCAATGGAGTTTCTTTGGAACCGTACAGACTGGTGTCATTTAAATGAACTAACCCACTAAATCCAATTCAACCCATCACAATCAGTCCAATTCTATCAAATTCCAACTGATTTCAGATCAGTTAGACTCAGTAAATATAAAGTATGAAGTTGCAGGTTGTAAAAAGATGAGGGTGAGGTGAGGAAACTAAAAGACAACAATAGAAACTTTTAAAAATGTTTTTCCTTTAGAATTTAAAGTGTTTCTAAAGAAGAGAGAGAGAGAGGTGAGGGAGTGACAGAAGGAGGTGGAAGACAAACAGCCCAACTAGAGAGATGAAAAAAGGAACGCGGGGGCTTTCCAAAAAAAAAAAAAAAGACAGCCACATGCGATCCAGCAGGTCCTGCTGGAAACACACACACCTGACCCTGGATTCACCCGAGGCACACACACACACACTGGCAGTAATAGTCAGGTCTCTTTCTTTACCTCTTGCTGAACTTTTCTCTCCGTCGCGCTCCCCCCTCTCACCTCGCTGTGACCTCCCCCGTGCTATCGCTCCCGTCTCCACACACACACACACACACACACACACACACACACACACACACACACACACACACACACACACACACACACACACACACTATTGCTTCCTCTTATTCTTCCAGGGGGGACGAGCACAAAAACAAAGTGATGTGTTACCCTCACATTTCTTGTTTTCTCTCTTTCCTCCTCTTCTGCCCCCTCCACCTTTAACACCTCCATCTTTTCTGTCTCTTCTCCCTCCATTCACCCCCTTCCCCCCCCCCCCCCCCCACGTTCCAGATTATTTGAGTCGTGACATCTTTTACCCTCAATTATTCTCACTTGTCCTCCTCTTTATTTCTGTCATCCATCCTTTACCTACTGATCCAAACGACCTCTTTCCATCCTTTTTTCCTACTCACCTTTTCCAAATTCCCTCTTTTTCCCCACTGTCTTCATCTTTTCTTCCCATCTATTTGCTCCAACTCATCTTCACCTTCACCTCCTCTGAGCACTTCTTACCCTCCTGCTCCTCCTCTCTCGGAGTTGTTAATGGTTATTCCGGCTGTAAGCAGGATTTATTTGTTTGGGACCGTTGGGGAATTGCCGTGTTCCCATTCCTAATAGCCAAACATCAGAATCCATCATGTTTACACGTTGCAAACACAAACTTTTCTTTAGGTTATGTAACGACTCGACCTTAAAGGAGAGAAATTAGCAGCTGAGAGCCGTAAAATAAACATTCTCCAGCCTCTCCTATTCCTAATCCTGTCCCTCCTCTATCTGTTCCAACATTCAGCGCTCCTGAAGCATCCATCTCCTGCTAGCTTTGACAGACAGGAGGTCAGAGGTCACTAAAAGCAGGGATCATGAGCAGCAGCCAGTTTGGCACCCGTCCATCTCGACTGTCCTCCATCTAACGTTCATCAATCACCCGTTCATTCACTCGTCCACCATTCTCTCTGCTTTCATCCGAGCTTATCCTTTATGAACTAAAGGCATGATTCCAAAAGAGGAACGATGAAGCGTTTCAGGAGAATGACATAAATGTACACCAGAAGCCACTTTTCTACTTTCTGGTGAAATCGCCACAACATACCTGACGTACAACAGGCTCGTCAGGCAAAAACATCATCACCCTCCACCAAACAAACAATAAAGATTCCCAAATAACCGATAATATTCCAAATGATCCTATCCCTGAGGGTAAAAGTTAACGATGGCCCCGTTGGGGTTCCTGCTGTCCTGTTCTTTGTTGGTCTGAGTTCAAAGGTCACCAAAAACAGTGAAAGTGGTTTAAAAGTCCGTCTGTCATCGGCCATCGTTCCAAACTCCATCACTAAATCCTCACTTCAGGGGTCAGAGGTCACCATCAGCACACACAGACCACCTGTCATCCAGGTCTTTGTGTCTGACAGACGTCTGCTCAAGACCAAAGAAGACGACGAGTGTCTGATTGTGGAGGGAAATGAAGACGGGGCATCTTAACATGCGTCCATCTCCGTGGACATGTTTCTGTCCTCCAGGCAGGAATTCACCCGGTTAAGTGAAGTGGTTTTAACTTTATCCTGAAACCCAACAGCAGCTGTCACTCATGCTCCCGACACAAACAGACCATCTGCATCTGTGTTCCTCTGTAATCTTATCTCTGCGTTCCACTCCTTACCATGGTTTAAGGACATGAGAACAGCAGAAACCCACCATTATGGTAGCCTGGTTAGTAAGAGAACACGCAAATAGAAAACACATTTTTGTGATGTTGTTGGTTAACTTCCCAGATTTTAGAGTTGTTTTAAGTAATAGACCACTGGCCCATCCAAGGTCTTGTTATCAACATGAGGAGTGACTCAGAACCGTCTGGTAGGGCCGAGGTTTACTTCATCAGAAGAGTTCTGAAACCCAACCCTCCACATTAGAATCTAGCTGAAGTCTTGGCTCGGACACTCAGAGCTGTCTACCAACCTGAACGTCTCTTTTTTCATTGACCCAATATGAGCTTGTTGAAGACCACTGAAGACCAGAGCAGGTCTTTAGGCACCTTAAACATGGTGAGGTTTACAGATGGGATGAAATTAACAACAATGTTGCTGTTTGGAGATTTCTTGACAATAAAGAATTATCCCATTTGAATTTTGGCCCAGGCATTGGTGGTTTTCCATTACAACTGACTCTAGTGGATGGGCTCGTAACAGTGGGGGGACCCCAAGAGTTTGAAAAGTAGCATGAGGCTATCCGTACGTGACACAAAACCCTGTATTTCAGATAAAAAGAAACCTGGAAAAGACTGTGGGCACCAATGCGAAACCAGTGACTCAACCCTCAATCTACCCCCAGTGACCGACATTGTCTGACATAAGGTGCGTTTCCTTTATCGGAACTTCAGGGTAAATCTGTGAGCGTGAAATTGACCAGGAGATCCAAAGCCCCGGTCCTGTCTCCATCTATATTTGGCCCTGTAAGGAATTTGACGAAACATCAGCACATCGAGACCGCTGTGCAGTGAGTTACGTCATCGATCAGCGCAAAATGTGCAAAAAGCAGAAAATAAAGGAGGAAGCAACAATAGTCGGCACGTTTATGTTTGCTATGTTGTTATATGCAGCGATGGCTTCCATCGCTCGTCTCTCTAACAACTCGTGTTTTCCTAAATAACGGTTCCCGCCACATATATGCATTTCCTATTTCCTCCTGAGTTGACTTCATTTCCGACTGAGTTACAACCAATCAGCAGCGTTCCCGCCCAGCGTCTTCACCGTGTCTTTTATCGGGCCGTTCTGAGTACCTACCCCTGATCAGGTACTCAGAAAGTTCTGGAAAACGGCCGTTCGGCCGGCCCGGTCAAGTGGAGACAAGCGCATGTTGGGAACTTCCTGTAAATTCACCCTGAAGTTCCGATAAAAGAAACGCACCTAATGTGTTTTCAGCCCAGCTCGGTATGTTTGGAACCAAACCTTGCACCTGTTGCTAGTGCAAATGCCTTGGAGTAGGCGCCAGTGGAAAAGGGCCATTGGAGTAGCTCAGCAGACGTTTAACCATTTCAGACCTGATGTAACATGATTTTTTCATTTCTGAAGGACATCTTAAGACCTAATGGGTCAACGGAGGACATAGAAGGCCAAAGCTTGACTTTAAAACTAAAATTTATCAGTGAAATTTGGATAAGTCATCATTTTTATGACTGGTCTGATTTCTTGTCATATTTGTCAAAACTCCAACATGTTGCCATCAAACATTCAAAAATAACTGTTGATGATTAAAGAGATATTAATTTTATTTGCTATAATAAAACGTGGTCATTTTTGCTCATCTTTCATAATTTTAACTCATAATTGGAAAAAAAATGTCACAATATCAAACTAATCTATGATTTTCAGATATATTCTGTAAATTAACATGATTTATGATGCGTGACTATGGGAGGAAAATGTAAATAAAACAATCACTGCTGCCATCATCGGTGAGACCACTCAAATATAAAAAAGTTTATTTCTATTCTAACATAATAAATAAAAGTTGCCATTAAACACAGAGTAATTGGACACCTGTAGCATCGTTTCCAGAGCAATCACCTATTTTTCAGAATAAAAGTGTCCCCAGAGTCTGGTTCAGGTTGTTCTTCTGTCTGAGTCACAACCTAAAACTCATTTTATTATAAAAGGAGAAGCCAGTCAGAGGCTGTAGCCAGAGAGCAGCACGTCTGGTCTCATCAGCAGCAGAATCAGACCGACGCCCTGCAGGAAAAGACTTCACACTTAACCCCAAAAGCAAAGAGGTCAGGGGTCACGCTGAGAGGTTATCTGGTGACACTCCAGCAGCTACTGGTGCTCCATCTCTCCGGGATTCTCCTCCAAATCAAACAACCAAATGTGTTTTTATTTCCCATCTCCTGTTTCACATCCTCCGCTGCTACAGTTGTTTAAAAGTTCCCATCGTATGAAAAACTCAAGACGGAGCTGAGCAGGATCGTAGCATCGTGAGCTATGAATGGAAGCCTGGATGTTTATCTCTCTGCAGCGGGGAACTCATTTTAAACTCCAAGGCGAGGGCCAAGAGCTAAATGAAAACCAAAAGCGAGTATCTTTGTACATCTGCCTGCTGCCTGATTTCCAGCGCCGCAGCGCGCCGCTGCCAGCGACCACAACACAGAGCAACCTTCTGCGCTCAAACGGAGCTTTATTAATCCACCGAGAGTCGACATGTGCACGCAGCTACGAGCAGATCTGAACATCACAGACTCCAGTCCCACAGAGGGAATTATCCTACACAGAGGGGTCAGAGGTCAACTGCAGAACAGCGGCACTGCTGGCTCCGTGTCAAACTCTATGAATGTAACTTAAACTGATAAATTATTCTAAAAAATCCAGTAAAAAGTTGTTGTTTTTTTCAGGAAATGAGGAACAAACAGAAGCAGGCGAACGGATTACATTTATTTCTACTGACACGTTTATTCTCCACTTTGATCTGAGTAAAAACCAGCAGTGAGCTAGAAGTCGTGCATCAGCTCCTAAAGAGGACATTTTTACCTCTCAAGTTAGACTTGCACTCTGGTCTACATTAAACATGTTCATGAAGGTCTTTACACTAAATCCCTTTCACATGAGGCAATTTCACCAGTTTTATTCTGGACAGTACCTTCCAGAATGAGCTGTTTCAGGGCTCTGACGCGTTAAAGGTGTGGAACACTGAAAAACCATTTTTTCACACTGGGTGATCGGCCCACTGGGATGATGCCAGATATGCCAGATGGCTAGGATTTGAAAAACCTGACAGATCTACGTCACACTGTCACTTAACACTCATGGACTCACCCATCTCGACTCAGAAGGCTGTTGTTGGTTTAGCGTCCGGCAAACAGCAGAGAACATCTCAGCTAATAAAAGCTAACCGTTAGCATTAGCAGCTCCACCACACAGTAGAACTCCTCTAATGCACAGAATACTGGTATAAATGAAAGTTCTTGACTGGAAAACAAAGAATTACCTGATTCAAGAATCAACGTTGCATTATTTATCCTTTACATTTAAATACATTCTCTAAAGTTTGCAACAGTTTCTTTCTGCCTGTATTTTGTAAAAATCCCTTATACCCAGGTCTTAAACCATCTCCTGATATTTCCCTTCATCATCATCTCCTCTCTGTTGTCGAGCAGTAACAGGTTGTTTCTGATACCTGCTTAAAAAGTGACAGGTTGAAATGCAGTGATGGGGGGTGAGGGGGCTACAAGAGCGCCGGTGGTTCAACCAGGGGTCTCTGTTGTCAATTAGACGCTGCGCAGACGGAGAGCGACGCAGCAAGGGATAGAAGGCACAAAAAGAGTGATTGTGGAAATATTACGGAGAAACGAAGAGGAGGGAGAGAAGGAGGTCAGGCGGAGGGTAACTAGATGTTACGGAGGAGGAAGAACGAGTGGGACGATAAACGAGTGCAGGCTGAAGTCAGAGGGGCCTGCTGGGAGCTGCTCCGATAAAGCAAATAAAGACGGAATACTCCAAAACAAACAGGGCTGGAAAAACAGCGGCTTTTAGAACAACTCTCTGCTCCATTTAGACTCAGCTCAACTTTCTGAGCGGCACTTTGGCTCCAAACACTTTTCAGAGGTGAAGTCCTGGACGGGGCTGCAGCTCGGGTTGCACACTTTTCAGATTTCCACTCGTCCATTTAAACAGAATCTGGAAACCTTTATTTAAATTTGCAACAAAAAAAACTGAAAAATAATCAAATTTAAGTTTGTTTGATTTTAAATTCATCCTAAAAATCCTAATTGTTCAAAATCGTTAAACTTCCCAACACGTCTGCGGCTCCAAACAGCATTTACCGGCTGTGAAGCATCTACGGCGCTTCACGCCGTCACGCGGTGGCTCTCACACTCCCAAGACCCCAAACAGGAAGTGCTTTAAAGGTGAGAGTTCTTTGAAGGCTGGACCTTGCTGGCTTGACCATGAGATGACCGCACACAGGAAGGGGTGTAGAAGCAGGTCGTATCGGGGAGAGTGACGGAGAGCCGGGGCCTGATAACGCAGAACAATAACCCGACCCGGTCAACGTAGGAGCGCTTCAACACACGACTCATTATTTTATGGAACTGAAAGGTAAAACGAACATCTACGGACGGCTTTAGGAGCCCAAACTGTCCAGGAACGTTATTAAGAGCTCGTGTTTGTGGGTTTGGAGCGGAGCAACACACACGCCGACTCCTGACCGCTACTTGACCACCAGTCGGAAGTGGAGAACAGATCTCCTCCTGGCGACCAATCAGGTCACTGCTGCTGTGACCACCAGCTGACCCGATGTCACACCGATAAGGCCGGCCACAGACAGGACAGGAAGTTGACACCAAGGCCGAGACACACACACACACACACACACACACACACACACACACACACACACACACACACACGCTACCTCTCCCACTCAAGCTTGAACTCATAAATCTACGACCATTTAGGCACAGATTCTGTTGCGTTATCTTGAACACCACGAGTGTTTTATTACTCCCACAGTGTGTTTGTGTTTGCAGCTTTATTATAGGAGAGGAAGAGTAACACGTCTCAAGCTTTCAGAAGAGAAAGGTGTGTGTGTATGTGTCATAAACGACCACAGTAAAATGTCTGATCCTCTCTCTGTTGTGTTTTGCAGACATTTGCTTTGTCTACATAGTTAACTGGTTTGTCTGATTTATAAACTCCGTTTTAAATCAGTCAGTATTCACAAATGTTCTTTATTGATCTCATCATGTTTGTTCAACCTGCAGTAAACAGGAGTTGCACTTCTACCAGGATCCCTAAACACCTGTTGGTGTTTACAAATGTATAAATGTTTATAAACACAGTTTTAACAGTGTTTATGACTTAAACTGAAAATAGTATGGATGCAAGAAAATATCGATAGACTGACATATTGCAATATTTGATGTTATGATACTGAATCGATATTTAAAAGCATTTCTTTTGTGTGGTGCAGTTCACACTCCGACTGCTAGGTGGCAGCAGTTATTACCGCCTTCATTTAGACGGAGCAATAAGATCTCGTGAAAACACCGGACATGAACCATCCAACCTGAGTTTTCAAGTTAAATTTAGTCTTAAAAATAGAAAATGTCATTAGCTTTTAATATCGCGACATATCGTATCGTCTCTCCTGTATTGTGATAAATATATCGCCAGATTCTTACCAATACAGAATAACGGCAGCTCTATGCAGTACTCTGACCTGAACACTTAAAAACACACAAACTGAAGGGAGATAAAAGAAACTTGTGTGATTCCTACTAATTTTACTCATTTTTTGAAGTGTTTTGTGTTAAATTAAGTAAAGTGAAACCAACACTATTGGCGGCCTAATTGGAAAAAATTAGTCAAAAAGCTTATTTTATTGATTTTTAGATAATTATTTCATAAGTTACAGAAGACGGTCATCTATCAACCTCTACATGAAAACACATTAAATTACAACAGGGTTTAGGCCAAATGAACGAACAGATTTGAATGAGTTTGTTTATATGGTGCGTCTTATGAACTAGGGTCTGACGCTTCACTAATGAGGTCATGTGACACCTCGGCGTTGGTCTACGTGATGTTTTCCATGGTTTCAGACAGCAGGATTCGTCTCGATGCTCAGTAGAAAATCAGAGTTTAATGACGTTTTGTTTTTGTCCGTGCGTCCCTCCCGTTCCCGCTCTCCCAATAGATCGGCGGGCGAGCATTTAGATGTCCGTCTGCTGCTCATCGTCCCTTCGCCCTCTTTCTTCTCCGCTCTTCTCGCTCTTTCACCCCTCTCCACTCCTCCATTCATCCCCCCTTCTGTGACCGGTCACATGGATGAAGGGAAGTGTCAGCCTCCCGAGGAGACGGAGGCCGAGGGAGAGCCGGACCACCCTGTACGGCCGTTTTTGACTCGCCGTATCACTTTCACCTGACTGCACTCTTTCATGTGTGATCCTTCGCTTTTCGCTGTGCTCCGTCCACATTTTCACACATTCATGTCTGGTTTTGTGTCCCTGCGAGCTCGGGATCTGGCAGCAGCTCTTTAGCTCTTTTTCATTTCCATCCCATCCTGTCATCTTTCATTAGATCCATTCATCCGATCCACTCTCAGAAACTCTCTCCCCGTTTGCCGTCATCTTTCTGTCCCTCCATTCATCTCCTCCTCTTTCTCCATCTGCCCGAGTCTGGTGAGGAGTTAAAAGGTCAAAGGTGAACCTGCTGCTGTACAGTAATATCTCTGGTTGTGTCAGCTGTCCAGCAGTTGACCCGTCACACACAAACACACACTCCTACCAGCACACCCACACACTGCAGCTGTCCCAGCGTGACCAGTCCTCAGAAATGTGACGGCAGCACTTTTTCCATCCCTCTACGTTTCTCTGAACTCTATCTCTTCCTGTCCTCATCTTCACCTCTACAACTCCAGCTTCCTTCTAGTCCTTGACTTTTGTTCCACCTACCTCTCTCATCACGAGCAGAGAAGCATCTAGCTCACAGAGGACAGTCAGTCTCTAAAGAATAAATGAGCATCAGACGACAAATATACTAAAAAAATCATCTCTGTTCATTTTGTCCCACGATTAATGCATCATCAATCATTGCTGTGCTGCATCGCATCATGAGTTTATTTGTAATTCTTTGTGAGATACCATCAAATGGTATTATATATATACCATTATATATAATTATTAGGGGTGGGAATTTAACGCGTTAATTATGATTAATTAATTAGAAAAAAATGACTCGTTAAAAAATTAACCCTTTAAGCCCGAGGGTCGATGTTGAAGTTTAGCAGCAAAACGCATGCCCTAAATATCAATCTAGTCAAGCTGCACCTCTAAAGAAACCTTGGCTACAAGACCATGTAAACCTTTTCTATGTGCTCCAAACACAACTAGAACTACAATCACACGAGTGATCAGAAATCCCTCTTCATGTGTTTTTGCCTTCATTTCTGTCTCTAATGATGCTAAATCAAATCAAATTGCACACATTCTATCAAATCCGCCGACAACATGAGAGCTTTAAGAGAAAATCCATCCATCCTCGCTTCAGGACTGAAGCAGAACTTCAGGAGCAGATATTGATGACTCGGGCTGCAGAAGAATGAGATGCGGGCATGAATCAATCGGATTTTGAGGGATTATTTCCCGGAGGCGTGGATCACGTTTTCCACAGGAGAGAAGGGAAGTGAGGAGCATTTAGCATCTCGAGCACTTGAGTCAGGAACAATGAGATGACAAACAAACCATCCTGGAATCAAGTGACTGCTTCCTCTTACAGTAACGGATGACCTCCATCGGTACAACTTGTTTTGCAAACTGCTGCAAACAAGAATTATTTAAACTAATTATAACTGGTTTGTCCAGGAAGACCAAACAAAAAACCACCAATGTAATCTAGATTCTGAGCTGTGATACTTTTTAATGCTCCAATCTTCCATCTGCAACAAATATTTGTGTTAGTTTTTAACAAAATACTGAAGAAGCAATTCAACGGGTCTGCCTGGAAAAGCTCAATATGCTGTTTTAGATTTCTTACTGACCAATCCAACAAACACAAAAGCTACAAACAGGAACAAAGAAACGACTGAAGAATTAACAGCAGGGATGAAAAGCCACAAGAAAAGTTAAATAAATTGGAAGCATTGCGCTAAACATCATTAGCTTTGAGATGAATCTTTCTGATCATCTGCACAAAGATGTGTTAGATGATCTAACGTAGTGATATCTACATCCCTACAGGTTTTATTTTGTTAGCTTAAATCGCAAAGATTCAGGTCAGATAACGGCTGCAGAGGGTCTTTTGCCCCCCAGTGTTGTGTGCATGTGTGAAGTTGTCTGGATGTAAACAATGACATGCAAGTGCTCTATAGTGGAAACACAAGGCGTGTTTCCATTGCAGGAACTTCAGGGTAAATTCTCAGACAGGGAAAAGGCCAGGAGATTTGATGTCCCGGTCCTCTCAGCTGTTGTGTCTCCATTCAAATTCAAATTGATCGGTGCCTGAAAGCGTCCACAGTATTATTAAGAACATTAAAAGCACTTACTCTGTCGAAGTTTATCACTATTTAATCCATTCAGAGCCTGAGAGCAGCTGCGTAATGTAAAATGTGGCATTCAATGACCAGAAGAAGCTCCGTTTTTTACAGCACTCTGTGAGACAACAAAGCCCCGTGAATTAAGTCGTTGTGGGGGAATTCTACCGTGTTTTCCGGTGTCTGGAGTTTAATTTTAAACTTGATTGGTGCTTATTTTCGTTCGCTTCCATTCAGCGTCACCAGCAACTCTTCTAATTTTACTGCTGCTGGTTGTTTTGGACGACGTCTGCCGATGTAATTTCCTACTGCGTTACAACCAATCAGCGTGAGTTAACAAAAAGTTCCGCTCAGCGTCTCCACCGGGCCATTCTGAGTACCTACCCCTGATCAGGTACTCAAAGTTCCTGAAAACGGCTCGGAAAATGGCCGTTCGGCTGGCCCGGTCAAGTGGAGACACGCACATGTCGGGAAGTTCCTATAAATTCACCCCAAAGTTCCGATAGTGGAAATGCAACTGCAGCTATTATTATGTATCACTTTTTTTTTTGAGTTCTATTGCAAGAGTCAGGAGGCTCCGTCTGTCTCTTTATTTAACTTTATCAACATGTTTTGTGAAGAACTTTTTTCTGTGAAAGGCAACAAATGCATAAACATTTTTACTTTTTTGTCAAATATCAAATGAATTCAACTGAAATCAATCTATTTTAAATTAAGAAACAAGTTCAAATTAAAATATTTCTCATCTGCAACTGACTGAAAATAGTAAAACTACAAACAAGACAGATCAGCTAAATGTATTTATTCCAGAATTGATATACAGTTTTATATATATGTGTGTGTGTCGAATTACATCACAAGTTATTTCTCACTTCTCAGCTTCTGATAGTCCAACTCAGCTGAGTTTCTAAAACAGTAAACAGGCTAATCTAAAGCACCATGAATTTTTCCATAGATTCTCTCCTCCTTCTCATCTTTCATCCCCCTCTCCTCCCTCCCTCTGCCCTCTGTTAGTCTGGGTTACAAGGAGGTGAGATGGAGGTTTCCTCTCCCACTGGGCCTCATTTCATCCCTTACCCCGTCTTTTACCTCTAACACACACAGAATGGTGTGTGTGTGTGTGATCCTGTCACTGGATAATCGCTACTGGCTACGCTGTTCAATCCACTCTCACACATGCAGTGGAGTCGGGATGAGGGGAGCAGTTGTCATGCTGTGACATGTTGCTCTTGGAGCTGGAGAGGGAAGCCTCGTGAGGTAACGGCTGGGACGCGCACAGAAACCGGCAGACGGAGGGCAGACGGCACGGAGAGTGCACATTTGTCTGTCGGGAGTGTGTTTAAAGAGGAAAATGACACTGAAATCCAGCAAGTAAAGACAAGAGATGAAAAAGCAACGTGCAGAATAGAAAGAAAAAAAGGATCAGGTGCAAGTTCAAAAAAGGGCAAGCATGTTAAAGAGTTTAATAAAAGTGAGAAAAAAGTGAAAATAGTAACAGTGAGTCAGATGACTAGAATAAGGAGAAGAAAGGTGTAAAAATGAAAAGTAGGAATAAGAATTGAATAAGATGGGAAACCAAAACAGAATGGTTAAATATGATATACATCACTAAAATAAACTGGTAAATGTTTTATATAGTACCTTGAGATCCTCTTTGAGTGAAGATATGTTCTAGAGATAGATTTAGTTCTAGGGTAAGGGCGAGGCGAACCTTTCATAGAGACAACTCAAGACTACCCAAGTACCGGCCAGGAGGTCCTGCTGGGGGCACCCACCCTTTTTGGAGGCTGTGGGACAAGTGCTAGATGGTGCTCCAACTGGGGTCACCATAGTTCTGATGGGGGCTTCAATAGGAATGACAGCATTACCTGGAGGTACACTGACTTGAAGGAACAATCCACCAGATTTAAATCTGAGTGGTTCCTGTACAAGTCACAGTTTGGCCATAATCACGTTTGAACATTTGGATGTCCATCGTACACGTGATACCAGGTCAGCCTAGGTCGCAGGTCAATGATTAACTTTGTAGACAAATCATCTGACCTGCAGTTGTTTGTTTTGGTCACTTGGGTGAAGAGAGGAGGTAGGTGTAGACGCCACATAGACCTGGTAGACCCAAACGTATACGAGGGTCTGCTAGGAACGCCTGCTAGAAGGACCTGTCAATAAAAGCTTGGACTGTATCCCAAGGGCAGTGAGGGACACTGATCTGCTCTGCAGTTACCAACTCCATTAATGAACAGGTCATTACAGTTTGAATGCATCACATGCAGCAAAGTAAGTCATGTGTTAGGCCTGGAAACTGAGCTAAACGATGATTACATCCTAGATTTTCCCACTTTCAACTGAAACAGTTGTACTGGGTGCAATGCCATTCCCAGATCCAAACTGGGAGCTCTGGGAAAAAAATCTAGAAGAGGAAGGAGAGGAAAGAAGAGACGGCAAGAATGGGAATGAATGAAAACTAATTTAACCTAAAATTCTGCGTTCTCACCTGCGAACAGATTGATTTGTCTGTTTTATGTTTAGATTGAATTCATTCTGATTTCATCTCAATTCCTCCGTGGGCGTTTTGTGTAGAAATGCTCCGTGAATACACACAACAGGACGAAACTGAGGGGAGGAGCCTTGGAAACAAAAAAGAATCTGGATTGAAAGGACGCTACAGACAGAAAAAGTCGACCAGAGAAGAATGGATGGAATCTGAGTGGCTGTGGTCAACCAGGAGAAGAAAACAGGATCAATCAGTGGCTGAAGACTCAGAGTGTGATGAAAGTGGAGCGGAACTCTACTGGTGCAGGCGGTTAGTTGGGTGGACGCCACACCGCACACACATAACCCCATAGGGCCAGCCAGAAGGTCTGAAGAGCCTTCTGAATGATCTAAATATAGACAGACTGATCAGATCTGTGGAAAAGCAGCAGGCCGAGGATCCAAACGGCAACACGATCAGCCTCCTAGCCTCCAGATTATTTAGTAATCACAGACAACAGGAGAGCGCTGCTGACAGCTCCGATAAGAACTTTTATTCATGACCTGAAATAGTTTAAATTCAAGTTGAGTGATGTTTTGTTTTATGAGCCAGGAAAAAGTTCAGATAATTCAGGATCAAATATCACAAATTTAAGTAGCTCGGATGGTTTTGACCTTGGGCTGACCCAATCAGCAACAGAGTACCAGAACACTTGTTATCCTTTAGTGACTTAAAAAAGTTACTCAAATATCTTTTGGCTTTAAACTATTCTTCAGACCAAACGTGTACTGTGGTGATGTCATATTGGTCTCAAACAATGGTCTAAAAATATTCAATGGATTCATTCAAAAAGTTCAAAACATGTGGAAAAAATGTACGAATCCTTTGGAATTACTGGGATTTCCTCAATGATTACCAAAGAAATGTGGACGGATCTTCATCAAAAAGACTTTTAAACACACTGAAGAATTTAGGTTGGAGAAAAAACTTAATGGATAACAACTTCTATAAAAGCATCGGTTCAAACTAAAAAAAAAAGATGGGAAGGAGAAACAGGTAGGTCGTGTATTCCAGTCTAATAATCCCTCCTCTACTTCATGTCACCTATAGAGTTTAACTGGACTCAGATTAAGGCAGCTGAATATCTTAATGATGATGTAAATGGTGATAATCCCACCTGGTGCACCACTTTCAGCCACTGAGCTTCAGACGACAGGATTTGATATTTCCTGATATTCAGACATCTCTTCTCTGACTGGAAAACAGCAACAAGCCTCTACCACTGACTTGCAACGTTGATGTTTTATCTCCACAAATAACACAAGCCTGAAGGAGTTCTGCCATGTTGTGCAGTTGCTAATGCTAACGGTTAGCTTCTACTAGCAGAGACGTTCTCTGCTGTTTCCTGGACGCTAAACCAACAACAGCCTTCCCCGTCGTGAGTCAAGATGGGTGAGTCCATGAATGTTAAGTGACAGTGTGATGTCACTCTGTCAGACTTTTCTAATCCTAGAGTTTCACCGTCTATTTTCTATCAGAAGCTGATGCAGGAGATAGGTGGAGGAGACTATTTTCATGTTCAGCCTGCATGAAAAACTCAGATTGACTGATCAGAAATAATTCTTTATCTCTGGTATTTATTTGTAGGTTTTAATCACGTAGCCAGAATTGAAGTTAGATGGTCTTACAGGCAATAAAAATGGGAAATGGTCTGTATTTATATAGTCTTATAGAGTCCTACAACCCCCCAAGGTGCTTTATAACACAACAGTCCATCACCCATTCACGCACTATTAACACAGTATTCAACAATATTTAAATACTCAGAGTTTGACTAAATTTGCTGCGATTATTTAGTCTTTAAGGCAGAAAAAAATAAGTTTGTCCAACTTTTTCCAATGTTGACAATTGGTTTGTTTATTATTATATATACAAATATTTATACATCAAGAAAAAAATCAAAAGTTTTTTCTTTAATTAACATTGTTTGCAAATTGAAAACTAAAAGTTACTATTGAATATTTCATATCAATAGAATCGTAATAATTAGAATAAATGACTGACGTGTTGCATCTAATGGAGATTTTCTCCTAAACGTCCCCGATTTAAAACTCCAGGTTTTATTTAATTTAAAACTACTTTATAGAGCACTGTGTGTGTCCATCTAGGAGTGTGTGTGTTCTTGGGGGAACGGGCGTCCCGGCCCTGTCCCAGGACCCCAGAACCTCCTGGAGCACCAGGACCTGAGCGAACAACAAAACGGGCCCGTCAGCGTGATTTATCGACCATTCAGCAGCGCACCGACGTATGAAAGTTACCCACAAACGTGAAAAATTCACCAGCAAACAATCGAAGATGCGCTCCAGCAGATGTGAACACACACACACACACACACACACACACATGCAGGAGTTTAGGTGTGAAAGAGCACACGGAGGAGAGGAATGCGCCTCTTTTGATATAAGAATGGTCCAAAAAAACAATAGGAGAGAAAGAAGTAAAAGAGCTGAATAACTCCTAAAGGAGTCAAGAGGAGGGGGAAGGATGGAGAAGGAGGAAGATGTTGGAGGAGAAGGAGCCGAGGAAGAGGGGGAGGAAGTAAACATCGATGCCGGATGAATGCAATTTTTCCTTTTCTTCTTCTCCCCATCTTCGCCCCTTCCTTCTCCTCCTCCGAGCGGGAGAACAAGAGGCACTGCATCATCCCGACAGGCGGAGAAAGAGAGGAGAAGGAGAGAGAAAGAGGGATTGTGACGGAGGGATAAAGGGCTATCCGTCTCTGTCTGTCACCTCATTCATCGTCCCCTGCTCCGTCCTGCCGGCCCATCCGTCATCTGCTGTCACACACACACACACACTTTCCAGGACAACACACACATCAAAGACGCTCAGGCGGACACACAAACGTCAGCTCGCTCTCCGCCCTGATTCACACGTTCACAAC
>SSNS01000595.1:103529-134303 GCA_006937985.1 Aphyosemion australe
GGCGACGCACAAACATTCGCACCGACTTTCACAGCAACGACCACAAAACGGGGGCGGGGGGGTGTTCTGGGGGCCAAAAGGCCTCACAGACTCCGGGGTCGGACTCTCCGGCCCGATTCACACATTCAGCGCCGATGACAGCAGAACCAGCCCTCCCAAAGATCGCCCGCTACAGCTCTTCATGCACGTATGCTCCCGCTGGAAACGTCCAAATACAACTTTAAATAAATAAATACGTGAAAAGAGACACACACACACACACACACACACACACACACACACACACACACACACACTCACACACTCCGCCCAACATCCCAGATTCTGAGACTGCCGGTCCAGTTCTTACTGGTTCTGCCCCAGTTTTTATTTTTCCCCCTGAGGAACTGAACGGCTTCCAGCTCGCTGCCGTTCCCCAGGGTCCACGTTGACCCGGAGAAAACCCGACTTAGAGGTTCTGACCCGGCGGCGGGGTAAACTTTTCCTCCTCCTGGAGACCCAAAACATCCCAGCTACACATACGGAGCCGAACCAACGACAGAATTAAAGTTATAATGAATTTATGAGGATGTTGTTGATTTGTTTGGTGTTGGCGTGGATCTGAAGTCAGACCAAAGCAAACGAACAAGTTCCTTAAAAAATATCTTATTTGTAAATTCAAAGCTGCACAAAAGACTAAAAAAAGCTTTAATGAAAATCATGTAAAAAATAAACGAGCCAGAGTTTAGTATCAGTGACAGACCTGAGATGTTTGTAGTGAAACTTCAGAGTCATTTAGAGACGATCGTCGTTTTTGTTAATGAAGTTACCGTAATTCGTTCACAGAAACCAACTAAAGCAACAACAGCAGCAGAGATGAGCTCATTTATTTCTACATCATCATAAAGAGCTCTAAAATCTACGTCCAGCTTCACCGTTTCCATGGAAACGTCAGATGATTCTGATCCAATAGATGAAATAACTGATCATCAGTAACAAATAGCTCATTTCCATCATTTTCCTGTTTTAACGTTTTATTTCCATAATGAACTTTAACCATCAAACTGATGATATATTTATTATTTACCTCCAACAGAAAATTCCTGAAAGTTTTCCTTTGTTTTTGTTTTTTTTCACAAACTCAATTTTCCAGAATCTCTTGATTTATTTACAGTTTTGATAAAAAGTTACATTTAAATGTTAAATAAAAACGTTTTCAAACCTAAATATTTACATTGGTTCTTTATTTTATACAAAAACGACTAAATGAAAAAACATAAAATTTGTTATTTTGAAAAATCTTCAAATAAATTTTTAGAAATTAAAATGTATTTATTAATTAAAATGAACAGGAAAATAAACGTGGCTGCATGCCTTATTTCTATTTTATATGAAATATAAATATATTTTAAAAATGACGTAATTTTCCAAACTTTTCCAGAACACGGAGTCAAAATCCTGAGTCTAGGATTCAGCAGCAGGAATCCACAGATAAAGTCTGGATAAGAGAAATAAAATGATCCAGTTTCAAGTCAGAAAACGCGACTCGCTGCTTTTGTTTTTAACTTTCCTGCAGAAATCTGTGTCTGTCGGGACGAAATTCACAGTAAATATTTTAAAAACAAACTCGACAGTGAGAGAAGGACGATTAGAGGGAAAACCCTAAAAATTTTAAACGTTTTATTTTTGTAAGACAAACATTTAGAGAGAATTCATAAATGTGTCAGAAAATCCAAGTTAAAAAATAAGAATAAACCCAAATGACGGAGGAAGACCTGGGGGGGGGGGGGTCCGGGGGGGCAGAATAAAGATAGTGCGGAGAAGAAGAAGAAAACCCCAGAAAGAGCAAACGAAGGAGAGAGGACAACGAGGGACACAAAGACCTACTTGTCTCAAGTCACTGAAGGCCAGAAGCAACGTGTCACCCTGGAAGCCTGCGACCGGGCCGGCTCTGGCAAAACCTGTGGGAAAATACAAACCCACCCCCCCACCCGTCCTCCCCCGGAGAGAGGGAAGAGGGGAGGAGGAGGAGGGAAAAAGAGAAGAGGGTGAAAAAAGGAATAATAAAAGACCTGGTCGGATTCGCTTTGCATCGGGACAGATTGGCAGACAAATGACAGCTGGGTGGGGGTGGGGGGGAGAGGGGGGGGTGTTAGAGTCATGTCTCCACGTCGGCCCGTGAGCGCCTCGGTGAAAGGTGCCGGGTGAGGACGTGAAGGAGAAGCGGTCCTGAGGAGGACGTGTGTCGGATGGATGATTCGTGTTTGCGCCGGACGCTTTTGTCCCACCGGGACTTTGTTTTCACGTCCGAGAACAGCTGAGGACTGTTTTGGATTTTGAACCCGGGGTTGACGCCTCGGGGTCGTGCGGAGTGTAAGCCGGGGTCTTGGCGTCGGCCGGGCCCCGTAAACAAGNCCGACTGGTGTTCTGGGGGGGGGAACGGGAGAAAAGAGGAGTGGTGGGGAGATGGAGAACAAGTGTGTAGCTAATCTCTTTCACCTCGGGACACAAACAATCAGAAACACACCGCAGCACTCATTACACGCCTGCCATCTCCGCTGACCCCGACACACACACACACACCAACAGCTCGTGAACTTTGGAGCACCGGCTAAATTAACCTTTTATGACTTTCATAACTTTTTCTCCCATTTCTCCAAACTGTTTACAGATAAAACAGCTCATCGATGTTGTTAGAAACTCCTAAGAGTCTGGATTAAATCTGGATTAAATCTGGATTCAATCCAGTAAAGATCACAGGGAGACTGGTTCCAAAGGTGTTGCAGAGTCACGCCTTAAACCTGAAGCATCTGGAACGTTTAGAACAGAAAGAAAGAACTTTTAGGCTGGCTGGCCCCGATTTAATTTAAGAAAGACAGAGAGGGTGTTTCTGCCCGGACCGTTTTAGACGTGACACACCCTGAGCCTGATCACAACATGCTAAAGATGAGTTAGCCTGATAACAGCCTGTACCTTTGTTCTGTTAGCATAACTTTAAACCGCATCTGTACTGTAGAGATGCGTTATTACTCGTAACTGTTAGCATTATAAAATTATTGCTAGCATGTTACTATAAATAGCAACACATCTAACTTAGCCTAAATGCTCCAGTTCTATAATTAGCTAAATAGTAAAAACAACAATTTATATCGTATCATCCACATCTACTTTCTTTCCGTCTCTATCCTTTTAATTTTCCTTTAATCACGTTTTCTTTTTAACTTGAGTGAATTTCTCCCTTTTCTTCTTCCTTATCCATTCATCTCTACTTGCTCTCATCCTATACAATCCCTAAATTATCTGATTATTTTAATCTCTAATCCTGTCCTTTCATTTCCTCCTGCTTTCACATTTAGAATTAATTTCCATTGAAGACTTCCTGTCAGCCACTGCTCTCTTACCTGTGAACTGTTCTATTCATTTGATTAAATTCACACCTTCATCATTTAATCCTATTGTCCTCTTGTCCTACGGTCTCTTTCATCTCCTCTATGCTGCCCTTTTACTTTAGACTTCACTGATTTAACTCTAGAGTAACTTTAGAGATCCTTGAGACCATTTATCGCTCTAAAGTGGTTTAGTTCTTACTTTCTGGATTTTGATTTTACCTTTTAGGTTTCTTTCATCCCCGTTTATTAAGTTTTCCCATTTAAATCAGATTTCTCATCACTTCCTCTAAATAAGAAGCTCTTTCTAATTCAGCTGTTTAGGATTATATTTTCCTATTTTCCACCACATTCGACTCAGTTTCTAGGATGAAACGCTCCGACCTTTTTCACATCCTTACTTTCCCAACCCGTCTGCCTTCTACTGTATCTCCACCCAGACTTCCTCACCAGTTTGCTCCTAACAAAGCAGCTCTGCGACCTCCTAAATCTCTCTGCACGCATGTCACCGCGCATCAAGTCACAAACCCGCAGACACGCAGTGTGACCCGCTGGCTGACTCTAAGAACCTTGATCATGTAAAAACCCGGCCTATGACGCCTCGCGCTCTTTCATGTCTCCAGATCCTTTATCTGCAGAAGTCTGCGTCTCAAAAGTCTCACAAACCACGGGGAGAGAGAGGGAAGGAGGGAGGAGGGCGAGCGAGGATGGGATGAGGAAGAGGAGGCGAAGGGCAGAACGATGAAGGAAAGGTAGGAAAGAAGAGGCGGAGCAGACGGGAGGTAAATGAGAGATGCTCGTCTATATGGCTGTTCCACAGCGCCCCCTGTGCTCTTAAATGAGAACTGCAAAGGCGCTGCTTCTTGTGTGTGTGTGTGTGTGGGGGGGGGGCAAGTTTAAAGGCAGGGAAGGATTAGACAGGAATGCTAGCAAAAACAATAAATCTGCAAAGAACTTCATCTAAAACTTTGCAAAATTAACAGATTAGATTAAAACATTTTCCAAGATTTCTGCCACAGAAATAAGAAAAGCACACTTTAACATTAATGGCTTCATTACACAGAAATTCACATAATCACCTTCTTTTAAGCATCTTTTATATAAAAACATTTAATTATATTGGTGTACCAAGAATCAGAGTTAAAGGTTTTAAAGTTTTTAATATTACATGAAGGAGCCAAAATGTGCCACCATAATAAACAAATATGTTCTTGTGCTTGTCAATAAATAACTAACATAACAAATACAAGATGATCATTTTAAAATGTTTAAAGTTTGAATTTTTTCAACATAAAAAGTATTTAAAAGTCTGACTACAGGCCTCAACATGTGATTGGCTGCTCTGCAGAGTAAGTCAAGAGCAATGGATCCCAGAACCATGATTAATGTAGAGCTACTCTACTGAGGTCTTTGTTTAGAAGTGTCGTGTAAGTGTTGGTGTACTCCTGCATCATAATGAGAAAATCCACTTCAGACCAAAGCAAATGATATGAGTGTTAGCTCCGCCCACTGACTTTCATAGACAGAGCTCTGAAGCACAAAACTAAAAAAAAATACTACGTAACTTATTAATTTTATCGTTAAATGATCTTTTGACAAGTTTGGTTCTTAGTGCAGCAGCTTTGGCTCAGCATCAGTCACAGCTACGACTCAGAATATTTATTTTGATATTTAAAAAAAAACAACTGTGGAATTGTCTGAATTATCAGTAAACTCATTTGTATATAAAAGTAAAAGCTGAAGCGAGACGTGGACACTCACTCTCACACTCCTCGACGTCGACCTGGAGCTGGTGCAGCGCTCCGATGGAGATCTGTCGGACTTCCGGGTCGAGCAGCAGCTGCATCAGGGAGGTGGAGATGTGTTTACAGGCCGACATGCAGGCAGTCTGGGCCACCTTACCCTGAAACAACACACACACGCGCGCACACACACACAACATTATCAGGGTGGTAAAACAGATTAGAGTTGAGATTTTAAATGAGGATATTTGTTAAAAAGCCAACATTTAAAAAGTTCTATGGAGTTATTTGCTGTGAAGTGTTCATACTTCAGAAATCTGTCGAGAGCCAAGCGACAAATAATCAGTTAATTATATTTTTAGTAATTAACTTTTCACTCGACTAACGGGTACTCTAGAAATCTAACCAATAATGTTGGTTTACCTTAAAAAATGTAAACAAGATTAATTTGATAGAAAGATGTCATCTATTTTCTGCTTCATTCACTGAATCAGATTTATATTTGAAGTAAATTGAATTGAATTGGAATGAATTGGAATTAAGTAATTACATTAGGATCTAAATGATCTAAATGGATAATTTGAATAATTTATAGCATAGTCAATAATAAATAATCTTATACTAAAATGTAAGATTTTTTTTATTAAGGACTTGAGAATTAAGACAAACCAACATTTATTTTCTTTAAATTAGTCAAATTTTTAATACTGGAAGCGATTTTTTGTTTTCTATCTGGGTTTGTTTCCTATCTTTTCTAAAATTGCAAAATTTATATAACAATGATTCTAAAAACACCAACAAAAGTTGCAGACGTGCAAAATCACAAAATTATGAAACGAACATCCTGTGTCTAGTCAGGATGATGAAGTACGATAAGAATAACATCAGTGAATGAGGAAGTACCGATGTTACACAGAAAACCATACGTGAGACGTGTGTGTGTAATCTCAGCGATTAGCCACGGCCCCATCGTGACCTTTATGTCTGCACTCACACACCATGAAAAAAAAGATCAAAAACAGAAGAACGGAGGTTCAATTAAAAACAGAGCGGAAAATTTAAAGCAAAAAACGGTCTCTACAACAAGAGAATGTGTTTTATTTTCTTGTATTCATTAAAAAACAATTTCCATTACGATTCATTTCCTTTAGCTCACAAATACAGATTTGACAAGAGTGAAAACCGACCTCCAGCAATCACAGGAGCGAGGAGAGAAGAGCCTCATTACACAAATGAATCCTGACGAGACTTTGATTTGTCTGGCGCACACACACACACACACACACACACACACACACACACACACACACACACACACACACACACATCCAGGTGATTAATAAAACACAAACACCAGGCCTCTCATTCCAGCTATGTGTGCTTAATTGCCTTCATTAATCACACACACACACACACACACACACACACCTTCATGTGCTTTTTTTTCCCTCAAACATTCTCCATAAACAAGTCCGTGTTTATGGTGTTGAGTGTGTGATAAACACACAGGGATTTGTTCTTCATTGTTCTAAAACTCAACCTGAAGTGGATCAATAATAAAACATGGGATTATTGATTCTCCAGATTAAATGACAGTACTTATTTTTTCATCTTTCTATATCAGGTAAGACTAAAGAAGAGCTACAAGTTATGATACCTTTATATGCTTTATCTGACCTTTCTACTGTCTTTCTACTCACATCACTGTAAGACCTCACACCATAATGACCAGGTCCCATGTGTAAAAAGAAAACCCAGACATCGTATTTATCCTACCCCCTGCTATGGGACAATACGTTATACTCCTTATTCCAGTTTTTTGTGTATTCATGGGTGGAAAAAAAAAAACATTAAAATTGATAAAATTTTTTTTTATATATATATATATATATATGCACTGCTACTTTAGTACTGCGCTGTTAGATGTTACGCATGTTACGTTGTGGCGGTGATATTATCAGACGAGCGCTACTGCAGCCGCGTCACTTCCGGAACGCGAGTGTCCACTCGGGCAGCTCGGCTTCCCCATTTACATGCAGAAGGAAGTCAGATAACTACCGCATTATCTGGGTGCTTCAGCCCGATTAGAAGAAGTTCACTTTCAGCCAGACTAACGCGTTTATATGCATTTAAAATACGATGTTGGTCTTTTTAGGGCAAAAGTTCAGTTTTCTGATGCGCATGTAAACGCACCGTTTCTCCCCAAACGAACTAGCTTAGCTCTCATCATGTTAAACATTCAGCATGTAAACGTCCAAGAGTAAATAATGACACCACTGCTAATAATCCTCTTATTTATTCTTGTCTACTGAATGCAAAGTGGTAAGGGTACAACATTTGGTTGGAGGGCTTGCAGATGAGCAGCCATGCACCAGTCACTAACTGCATTCAGATTAGTTTATTTTACTCCAACTTGGAGAAGTGAAAAGGTAAATTCCACAAGTTGGGTTTGCTTGTTTATTTTGATGTCAAGCTTAAAAATACCACCACTCTGTGTTCAAATTTCCCAGTTTTGATGGACACTGAATGCAGCGTTATGAAGTAATGAGGGTACTAATTAGAAAGGCTGGGTTTTCAAACACCAACCATCCCTTAAAGTGCTGCCATCCAGCTTTGTTTTGGCTTTTCTACACGTTTCACTCTGGTTGATGGGTTGGGATTGAGAAATGCCAACAAATGTAAAGATTAAATAATCATTACCAGCACATTAAACTAAGCCACACAATAAGTTTGAAAATGGATTTCATTAAGCAAAACGTAAATGAAGTGATTTTTATCCCACACTTTCATGTAATAATAACTTCCTCTGTTTTCCAGGCAGCAGATCAACTCATTTGTACTATAATAAATGAACGTCCCCCCCAGACATCCATTTTCTCTCATAACACACTCCGCAGCACTACGATTCTACTCTTGGTGAACTAAGATCCACCTCAGCACAGTGTCTGGAACTCCGTTCACTCCAGAGGCCGCTTTCTTTCACCTTAAAGCCAACACACGGCTAACACGTGCGAGAACATATGTTAGACAAACACACACGTACGGCCAGCCGGATATCCTCCAATCTGACGCTGGCCTCTGAACCTCGAACATAGACTCCACACAACCCCAGGGGTCAATTATCACAGGGGGAGATTGAGCGTGAAATGAGCTAATTCTGTTTACACGGCCTGAACCTGGACGGGCCGAAGCCCGCCAACACAAAGGCAGGTCTGTCCGACACAAACGGTGTCGCCTCAGACCGCAATAAAGACAACTGGCAACCATTAGCCTGGGGAAGAAGGCAGGGAAGGAATAAAAATGGAAAGTGTTGGAAGAGAAAGAAATAGGATGAGATGTAATGGATTAGGACAAGATAGGATGGGATAGGATACGATAGGATAGGGTATTATTGGAGAATTTTGAGATTGGAAAGGAATGGGAAAGGAAATAAAGCCTAGCTTATACTTCGTCAACTCAGCGATGGAGAGATACAACGCCATGATGCATCGGCACAAGGCTCTGCGGCAGGGCTGAAGAGTGACATGCCCAATTTTTCAACAAAGACTGTATGATCGACCTATGATTGATCAGCAAGCAACTTCCTTTAAATCTGTCAACAGCACCGCCACCCCTAAAATAACACGAATGCCGAAGATATTTAGCAGCAGACAGAGCAGGAAAGGAGGAAAGAAATCAAAGGGAAGTGGAAAAAGAACCATAAAAAGAAAGGAATTGATTACGAGAGAACAATTTCGTAACTTAAGAACTGAGAGAGGACAAACTGGGAAAACAAAGGTAAACCATCAGCAGAAATAAAATTTAGCAGGGGAGAATTTGGAAAGGAAATGTACGCAGATGCAAAGAATGAAGAAAAACATTTGAAGAGGGGTCAAAAGGAATCATAATGAGACAAACGATAAATGAAAAGCTGTTAATGATGTTAAAAAGACAAGAAAACAAAAACGGCTTCTTCCTAATTCTCCATCTCTCCACCCTCCTTCCTTCCTTCCTTCCTTCCCCCAAATAGGAGATGTTCATCAAAGCTCATTAAAAGCTACTCAGCTTCTAACGACTGAACAAACAGATTAAGCAGAAGGAAGACAGGCAAGGTAGGACAAGAGGTGAGGGGAAGGATGGGGACGAGACTGATGGGGTCAGCATCAGAGGCAACATGAAGGTACTAGTGAGTCATGAATAAAGGGAAAAAGGAAGGAGAATGAATAACGAGACGAAGGCAGATCTATGGTTAAACATAATCACACCGACCAATCGACCAAAGTTAAGCTGCTTTCGGTCAAAGTTTAGAAATTGTAAAATTTCAGCACCAATATGTTTTCTGTAGAATCTGGAAAGACCTTTAAGTGTGAAAGCGTTTAAACAGAAAAGCAGTAATGGTTTGATACCCAGCAGGTGAATTTAACTCAGTGCCTCACACAAACTCCATTATATTGATTGTTTTATTAGTTGAACAGAAATTTCTCTTATTTATAGTAGATTTAAAGTTTGTCACCTGAAATCAACTGAATTAGCTTCTGTTTCTGTTCTGAATTTTGCAGAAAAGTTTGACTGACAATGCACATCTCTGGTGATACAAGTTTCTTCTATTTTATGTACCATCAGATCTTAGAAAACCATCAGTACCACAATGATACTGTGAAAGCTGAAGGAAGATTAAACCACATCCTGTGTGGGGTACTTTAGGAGTATCGAGCCCCGTACCAAGGGCCATTCCATTAACAACGCAGGTGAGAGCTTGAGTCTAATAGAAAGACTCCCCAAGGTGGTCCATTGTCACAATTCTGCTCATTACTTTTATGGTCAGAAATTCAAAGTGCAACCAGAAGGTGAAGGGAGTGAGGCTTTGGATTACAGGTTTGCTTTTGCAGATGATGATGCTGATTTGCTTCTATGACCTTGGTCTACAGCTAAGTGTGAAGCAGTTGGGATGAAGATGAGGCCATGCTCCTCTTAGTAGAAAAGGCTGAATTGCCACAAACACGTTCTAAATCAACTAGTGTCCCAAATGCAGACCACAAGTGTATTGGATTCTTTAGGATTAGGGCAGAAATGAACAGAATTGGGTAAACCGATCTCCAAATATAGATGGCTGAGATTAGTTTTCTCTGAAGAGTGAAAGTAGAGTTCACCTTCAAGGTTTTTAGTATATTTGAGACAGGTTTGCCACTTTTCTGCACCTAAAGATCCCAGCTGAGATGATGTAGGCATCTGATCAAAGGCCTTCTGGATGCTTTATAGGAAGATTTTCTGAACGCGTTCCACTGAGAGCAAACCTAGAACTTGCTGAAGAAATGATTTCCTTAAAATGACCTTGAGATCCCTTTTGAAGGGTTAGCTGGTTCAGGGAAGTCCGGAGATCTCTGCTCCACCTAAACCTGCACTAGTGAGCCTTTTCCACCAGTATCTCCTCAGCGTGGATCAACTAGGTTCAGCTGGTTCCAAGGTATTTCCACCAGTAACGGGTACAAGGTTGCCACCTCTTTATTATCCACTTTGCTGTGGTTCCAAGTATACCAAGCTGGGCCAAAAATGTAACGTCAGAGACCGTCAGTCACCGGTTGCTCCAGAGCGTTCTACCTTGCTGCCCACATCCTTTTCTGGGTATCTTCTTTTCAGAGTTGGACAAAAAAACACTGACTGAGAAGAATGGTCAACATTGCTACTGCGTCCTCCATCGAACTCTGCAGTCTGTCCCACCATGACAGGGCCCACCCACTAGAGCCGTTTCTCAGTAGTAATGGAAAACCACCTGAACCGTGTGGAGGTGAGTTGATTCTGAGTCAAGTAGAGAAAAAGGGCCGTATATGATGGCTGGACATTAAGGGTATACATGTGGTGAAAAATAGGATGTGTTCCTGTTGTTGGATAGATTTATCCATTGGTGACCACACACACCGCTCCAGCAAGGTCCTGGTTTAAGAGAATTTCCTTCCCTTTAATCTTCATGTTTGAAGTAAATTTAATCAAGAACTCCAAAGAAAAACCTTCCAGTGACAAATTTGAGGGAGCAACTAGAACCTCATATGTTAAACTCCTCAGCATAATATAATCAGCTGAAACTCTCCTTAAAGAGTGTGTTTCTCATTCTGGTGAAGCTGAATTAAACTCCAGTCTGCTAATGATGAAAACAGGTGGCGTCACCAACAGCACTGTACGTTTTATTTCCACAACTCACTGTTTCACAACTCCTGGAAGGGATTGGACATGGTGTATAAAATGCACTCTGCCCATCCAGGAACTTGTCAGTCACGAGAACAGCCAGCAAGGGCAGCCAAAAGTCAAGAGGTTGGATCATGACACAAAAATGACACCGGCGTGTGACACTTGATTTCAGTGCTGCTTAAACAGAATCTGCATCAAGGGAGATGGTTCTGGGTGAACACTGACTTACAAGAGCTTCATCTGATTCATCCATAAAAATGATTCAGGATGAGTCTGTTCCTTTGTGGCACACTTCGATTTACGTAGAAAACAAGAAAATGACCATAAAATGGAAGATAAATGTTAGTGTCACTCAGCAATCCCATCAAAAACAGTCTAGAACTGAACTTTTGGTTATTTTTTCTCTGCGTGGAACCAAGACAGGCAAAGTAAACAAGAAGCTTTACTTCAGTGGCCTAAAGAGCAGATTTGATCTGGCAGAAACTAAGGTTGGAAATCATAAGTCATAAAGAGCAATTTGGGAAAAACGGGTTATTCTCTTGTTTTCTTCAGATTTCATTTAGAATATTTTTGTTATAGTTTTGCTAGAGCTTCATAATTCAAATAAACAAAACACTAGACCTGCTCAGTAACAAAAAACCCGCCTATGTTGGATTGCCTTTGTGTGATAGTTAGCTAAAAAAAATCTTATAAACCAATGGGCCGATCCCTGGATGTACACCTACAACTGATTACCTTCTGGAGTCAACCCAACTCAAGATGGCTACCAAAGTTAAATGATGTCAGCAAACACTAAAATAGCCATAACTTGGGTAAATTTAGAGTGTTGGTAGCTGACACTCAACTCCATTACAGTCACCATGAACTAATTGGTTGTGTAAAATCTTTAAGTCAAACATTGGAGTTAACCTGGTTGTTTTATTGTAAGCATTTTTAATAATCCACTATAAAGTTTTAATGAAACTCTTGGAAATATTGCGTGTATATCTACAACTGGTTATGGTGCGTTCCAGTTGTTCTCTGAACTCATTTTTCCAAGATAAGTTAACCAGAAAATGACGCAATAAACTCGGAATTCCGAGGTGTGAGCTTGTATTTTACAGAGGACCCTGAGATCACCATTTTAAAGATGGCCGCTCCCAGTGCTACCAGTAAGTTGTTGTCGTCTTAATTGTCTTCATCATTTATATGTTCTGCTTTCTTTCTTTTTTCTGTTACCAAATAATCTCATATTAATGAAAACTATGAGAAAATCTCCATTGAGTGCACACTTAAAAGTGAATCAAACTTGGAATTAGTTAAATTGACAATGGCCATCATAGTGAGTCTTAGTTGTGATCACAGGCAAAACTCATCCCCAACAGATCACAAAAGGGCGTGGGTGGATGTTGATCCTTTAAGGAATGCAAGGAACTTAAACTGACTGTGTTTAAACAGCTTAAATTACTGTTGGGTTTATGTTTTATGTTTATTTTTTCTGTTGCACTTCAGAGCCATCGAAATAACATTAAAAGGTAACGGCACATGAAAACCTGATCAAACATGCACCACTCTGATTTCATCTCACATGCTTGTTGAGGAACTCGTGTGCAATTAGGTTCAACACTGAGGGGTTAAATGAGTCAGTGGTCACGCCATCTCTGCACAAACCCAGGTACTTACCGGTAAGATGGCGTGCTCTATAGGTGATCCCTACAGTAAGAAACAAGGCACAGAATAACATCAAAACTCATGTTATTTATGAGTCACACAAAAGGTTTGAGGGCAGAGGCTCCATGGAAATAAACCTCCATCAGCTTTTTCCAGCTCAGAGTTCAGCGTTGTAAACGGGCTCTTTCTGCCACTTAGAGCAGAATGACGAAGAATCATCGACACACAAAAAAGCCGATCAAGTAGCTCCTAAAGCCTGAAACTTGGAGGCCTGTGGGTCCAAAATTCCAGTTCTAAATCTAACGTGATCACTTTCGCTCCCGAGGCCTTTTCCCACTGTCCTGGTTCCATCTCCACAATTTGAGCCCAACTTGATCATGAGCGTTTTCCTCCAACTATTAAGATTATTAGCTCTTGGATAAACTTTCTGCTTTAGTGAGAACTGAGACGACGTATGTGTTTACGCTTTCTGAAACTGGTGAAGAAATTCTATCCTGCTGAGTTTCTGCAGTAGCAGCTGAAGCAGCCACTAATACACAAAAAGAGCCCGACTGTTGCAGGAATGTTGCCGTGTCTTCTCAGTGCTAGTCACTGTTGGTTTCCACTGATCTTACTGTGTAAGATATTTAATTCCATCAGCCACTAGGAGATAAATCCAGCACTTAAACTCCAGACTCTTTATTAGGAAAGCCTGAAGAGCTGCTTTTAAAACACACATTTCTAATCAGCCAATCACAATGGAGCAACTCCAATGTAATGCCTCTAAGACCCAGTGAAGACAACTTGATGAAGATCAAACTGAAGAAAGCATTTACAGGACTTTGAAGATGGGCTGATCTATTAGGATTTTCACCCACAACCATCTCCAGGAGCCCATCTTCTGTTGGCTACTTCCAGCAGGATAATGCACCAAGTCACAAAATCCAGATCATCTCTAACTGGATTCTAGAATATGACCATGAGGTCACTGGACTCCAACGGCCTCCACAGTCACCAGATCTGAGTCCAGTCCAGAACCTTTGGGGTGTGTTGGAACAGGGGGTTGTAATCATGGATGTAGCTGATGCTGTCATGTCGGTACGGACCAGAATGGTTCCAACACCTTCATGACTTTATATGAAAAATTCAAGGCAGAAGGGGGTCCAACCAGTACTGGAAAGGTGTACCCAATAAAGTGGCTAGTGAGTGTTTTTCTACATGGTTTTCACCTTAAATTGTTCAAATACTTGAATCTTTTCTGCTTAGGCCTGAAACAGACGCTTCTGACCACACAGCTGAAGCTGTTGATGTACTGGACTACAGGTCCCTAAAGTGATCCAGACCAAAATGAAGACTCAGCTGAACCCAGACTTTTTTACAACTGTCAACCAAATCCTTTTCTTATGCTGTGAACATTTTCTCAGATTCCTGATCATTAGTTTTGATGAGTGGCACCGTTTTCAGAATCAAAATGAGAATAAAACTATTCATCTCTGATGTCGTCTCCAGGTTTAAGTTGAGATCCACTGATTTTGAATTGTGACCTGCTGGAACAGATTTAGTCTGATTCATGTGAATGAATTTTAATACTTTTATTGAAATTCCTGATTAACCTAAAAATGAAGCTTCTTTTAGCATCAATTAGCACTGAGTAATGGTGAGTTCTCAGATCCCAACAATCATCGTGAATATTGGACGATGGTGTATAAAAAACAGTATATTCAAAGTTGAAAGCACCTGTAAGAATGCTGTTGATTATTATCAGCAGAATAAAATTAAAAAGTTAAAAAGAAAATAAATGTAACAAGAGTTGTATGTTCAGATACCGCTAACCTCGTTATATGAAGATCTATAAAGATCTATGTTAGGATCAGAGATCCGTGTGGCTGACTTCAGCAGTTTCTGGTTTATTTCTGTGTAATTGGACTCTTTTTCACCAGCAGCCTTTATTCCAGCGGGTCATACCACCCAGCATTTTAGATCCATAGCATCTGATCTACTTAAGAGGCCTCACGTCGCGTTTGAGACGGCGTTAAGGCGTGTGTGATGGGGTCATGTCCGGGGCTCGTGGGGGTGCAGGAAAAGCTGCTTAGAAGGGCTGCAAAACACTTAGTTCAACCACCAAATGTGTGTGGCCTTGTGGCCTTGTGACCCGCCTTGTAATCACCTTAAAGCTAAACTGTGTGTGTGTGTGTGTGTGTGTGTGTGTTTGTCAGAGGTTACATGAATCTTTTTATGACTGAAAATTAGGCAGAAACGGTGAGAATTGATCAATTTTAACCATCAGGAAACGTGAATGAATATTAGCTTGTACAACTAAATCTGCCACTTTTTCATTGTTTATTAAAATTATTGCCTTGATTATTGTGTTGTGTGCCTTTAAGGGGCAGCAGATGTTTTTCTGAAGTATATTTTTGCCACATTGCCCTAAATGCTCCTCACATACTGATGGTAACCAATAAATTAAATGTTTTGTCAAAAAAGGAATCATTTTAATTTCCTCACAAAAGTACAATCCTGGAAAAACCTCATCGTATCATTGGGGTCGTCCCATTTTAAATTCTGATCCATCCATCAAAGTGATTCTTTGACTGCCCCCCCTCCTCATACCCCTTTACATGCACTAATCGCACCTCCTGGGCTCGGAGCAGCTGAACAGGAAGTGAAGCCAGAGCTGGGCTAGCTACATTAGCTACCATACTAAATTGTGGTACGGTTACGTAGCCTGAACAGACGTAGCAAAGGGGACTTCCAGTGTTATAAGCTCAGTCTTTACCACTGGAACTCTGATCTAGGTCCCAGTGGCTTCTCACTCTTAAACTTTCTTTGGGGACAGATTCCGGAGATGTTTCCTGTGTTTCTGCTATGGGAGTTCTGGGAAATTTCTGGGAGGGGAAATCTTCACTGGGAAAAATGATGGCTCGGTCATCTTAGCTGCTGTGTCTCCATACAACTTCAACCACTTCAGGACTTTACTATGACATCAACATATTGCGACTGCATTTGCAGCGAGTGATGTCACTGATTAGCGCCAAAAAGCATCCAGTCATTAATAACGTTACATTTTTATTTTGTTGAAATACAGCGTGATTTAATAGAGTCAGCGGACCGGGAGAGCTGCTGTGTGATATAAAATGTGGTGTTCAATGACCAGAAGAAGTGTGACAACAAAGCCCCATGAATTAGGCCATTGTGGGGGGGTATTCCGCTGCATTTGTCAGTGTTGGGATTTTAGTAACGGCGATTTTAAAGCATCATGAACACTGTTTATTTCTTTCCTTCCATTAAGCTTCACTAGCAACTCTTAATTTTACAAACAACAGTTGTTTTGGCAACATCTGCTGATGTCATTTCCTGAGTTACAACCAATCAGAGTGAGTTCAACGAAAGTCCCGATAAGCGACTCTACCGGACCACTCTGAGAACCTTCCCAAGATCAGGTACTCTGCTGATTTCTGAAAATGGCACAAAAAACATCCTTTCAACCAGCCCGCTGAGGTGGAGACACGCGCATGCCAGGAAGTTCCAGTATAATTACCCTGAAGTTACGTGGAAACCGTCCTTGTACCCTTAAATAAAGCTCAGTTGTGTTTTTTAAATAAACTAAATTTTTTACTAGCATAGTTTTGGAATTACATTAATTAATAAAATAATGAATTTAATCCATTCAAGAATTTAAATAAAAGTCTGAAAGGTTTCGTTTCTTAATGTATCCAATTTTTAAAAAGCAGACAATTTAAAAATGTCTTTTTTTAAGAACAGATCTTGCTTTATTCTGTTTGAAACTCTTCTTCTGCTGCCACTCCTTGTGGTTTTTCCTCTCTTATTAGGAAAACTACATCACTGCTGTATAATAAGTTCAACCAAAAAGGCAACAAGTATAAATCAACGATAAAAGGTACACTCGTGTTTTTATGGGATAGAAAATTAGTAATCTACTCAACCATGAGGAGAAACATCACAATCATCTCCTGAAGTCTGCTGAAATCAGAGGGATTTTTTCCAGAGAGTTGCAGGATTTTCTTAAGTTGCTTAAAGAGAAATGGTGAAATAATTAATAGGATTGATTTATTTTCCTGTCCACCCGACACGAGCTCTGTGAATGTTGCTCTACAGCATCCTGGCTGAGCGTAAGGTCCTTACAGTCGGAGCTTTAGTGTCCATATCCTGATCCAGAGACTAATCTGGTGCTGCTGACCCGACAGGCTCACCTTTTAATGAGCTCAGCGGGCCTCATATTAACGGCCTAACCCGTAACCAGCTGATACTAACGAACTAAAGCTGATTGTCCCCACCTCAGATGCGTCATGCTGACATGATGAAGAACTTTCAACCCCAACAGTTCCAGGAACCTTGAAGGAACGGAGATCTGTGTATTGGTTTGTTTTCTTTAGAACAAACACCACACTGGTTAGGGGTGTGCTCAAAAAATGCAAAACTAAATGTGGACCACTAACACTTGGTAATACCCCCAGGTAGGACCTTAGAGAAACAGCTGCCTACAAATGTTAAACTTTGACACGATTGAGTCTGTACCTCGCGTACCGATTTATTTTAATTGGATTGCTTTGGTTTTAATTTTGTAAACAGCGCTGCCACCTTGTGGCTGTTATAGATGGTGCTATTTTCATCATTAAGTTAGATTTTCTAATATTTTTGTTCCAGTTAACCCTTAAACTCTGCTCCAATAAAAAAAACTTTTGCATTTTTCATTCATTTGGAGCTGTCAAGTTTTTAAAATAATTTAAATAAACAATATAAAAGCAAACATATTAAAATCGAGGTATTAATATCAGAATAAAACTCATGTATAAAGCATGATGGAAGCTGCCACCAGCAGCATCATTTATGATAGAATAAAGCAGCGGAAGCTTGGAGAGTCTTAGCCAATCAGAGAGCTGCAATTTCCCGCCTTGTGGGCAGCAGACCGGCTGATACAGGCGTTGCCAGCAGGACAAGTGAAACACAAACGGTCACTATAACAAAGGTATAACGGCTATGCTGAACATTTCAAAACCATGAGCGACTAGAGGCTTAGATGGTCACGTGTGTACATTTCTGTGAGTCTACGATGATTTTTGAGGGCGTTATGATGATGTAATCAGTTGTGTGTGACAGCAAACTGCTACTGATTTTATGAGGAGGCAGAACCAACTGAAACAAATATTTACTGTGTAAAAACAATAACAGACTTGTATGTGAGCGTTGTAAGGGTTTGAAAGCTCTACCGCGTCTCTGGAATTCTCTCCCTCCAGCCATCCGTAACTCTGACTCGCTCTCCACCTTTAAGTCTAGACTCAAAACCCACCTACTTCAGACTGCCTACTGCTAGTGACACCTTTTCCAACTGCACTGATTTTACTATCTAGTTTGAATTTTTAAGGTTTCTATGTGTTGTTATGCTTTTTTTTAACTTGGTTTCTTCGTTGCTTGATGTATGGCTGTAGTGTCCTTGTGTTTCCTGACAAGCACTTTTAAATAAAAGGCATTATTATTATTACTGATGGATATTCATTATGGTGTATGGTCATCTAGTGGTGTTGTGAGCTAAATGACCAGGTCTCAAATGCTGTTGTATCTCATTTACTTACATTTTTGGCAAAATGATGATATTAGCATAACTTCTGTTTTAGCATAAGTTCTGGTTGTTTGGTTCAGTTTTATTTTAGTATTTCTTTTACTCCCGTCTGAGCCATCATCAATGTATTGTGAATTGTATTCTCGAGTGGGATGGCCTTCTTTGTCCACCAGGAGGTTGGCACATTGGTACACTTTCATTTACAAGGCCATGCTTGGATTACTACCCAACTACAGCTGTAACTTAATCTCACGGAGAAGTATAACTTCTCACAGTCTGCGTGCAAACGATCAGTTGTTACTCTGTGTTCCGTTTGCTCGCACTGAACTGGGTAAAAGGGCTTTTGTTCACTCTGCTCCTTCTGCATGGAACAGGCTGCAGGAAAACTGGAAACTAACCGAGCTTATCTCCTTGAATACATTTAAAACCAGACTGAGAGCCCTTGAGAGAGATACCCTGTGTTGTAACTGCCTTCTGTAATTCTGTACATAACATGTCTGTGTAACTGGAAAATATATATATATGTTGTAACTGTAACTCTTGCTGCCTCTTGGCCAGGACTCCCTTGAAAATGAGGTTTTTAATCTCAATGGGACCTTCCTGGTTAAATAAAGAATAAATGAAAAAAAAAAAATTGTTGTTGTTTTAGCATTTTATTTAGCCTTTTGGGCCACCGTAGATATAAGTGTGAGAACAAAAAAAAAAACAGATGTAAAGATCAATCCTGTAAGTCGTAGTTTTATTTCTTCAGTCCTTACATATACTGGATTTCTCTTAGACTTTTTAATATTTCATTTTATATGAAATCCATCAAATTAACATTTTAAAAGATTGAGCTGTATCAATGTCCAGTAGGTAGACGTTTTGCATCTGACAACATGACTGATGGGGCAAAAATCGGATGTTTTTAAAATGGATTTACAAAGATGCTTTTTATTTACTTTTATTAACTCTCACTTTGTATCAATTTACTTAATGTTTCTGTGCATGCATGTGCATGGTGTGTGTGTGCATGGTGTGTGCGTGCACGCACAATTAAGAAAAGAGGAACGAAACATCGAAATTGAAGAAAAAAAACACCCTCTAGTGGTTGGCTGCAGCAAAAGTTGTAAGCCCCGCCCCCTCTATGCAAAGCAGTGTGTGTGTGTACTAACAGGTAGGTTGGTGAAGACGCTGAAGGTGCTCCTCAGGAAGGCGATCAGGTCTACCAGGTAGTCGCTGGCCGTCAGGTTCCCTCTGCCCTGAGCCGCTGATGTCCAGTCGTAGTCGGCCAGCTGCAGGAACTGGTCAATCTTAGCGTTCAGACTGGTGTAGATCTCCGCCTCCGCTGCGTGACGAGCATCCTGTTAGACGATGGAGACGCATGTTGGTGTTAAATGAAAATTTACATATAAATTGTAAAAGGAAAAAAATGAAAGTTTATAAGATAATAAAACCATAAAAGATTATTTATTTGCTTTGTAAAGATCATTAAACGAGACGAGTGTCTGGACCTTGAAGGTGGAGGTCCCGTACAGTTTGGTGGCGTTTGCCGTGTCAGGAGGAACATTGGTGATGTTTGATATAAACTCCTCCAGGAAGTGACAGCTCTGCTCCAGGTGGGTGGTGTTAATGATCACCTGCACCAACTGGAAACACAAAACAGACACCATCATGACTCAGGGCTGACAGATGGTTTCTGGAAATGAGTCTAACTTTTATCAGCTCTTTAGTTTATTAACAGCAATTATTTAAAGATAAAGGAAGTAAAACAAGATGAGAACAGAAGGGGAAGAGTGATTTTAGATGATTCATGAAGCAGAAATGACCAAAGTTCTCCCAAAAGAAGCAGAAAATGTCAGCTTGTTCTCTTTCAGAGGGATTATTATACGTCAACATTAGTTTCAGACAAGCCTAAATATCCCATTTACAGGTGCTGCCACAACCATCATCTAATACAGACACACGCACTCTCGCAAACGCACGCACTCTCTCTCACGCACGCACCTCTGCCAGGCCGACATTCTTCTTCTTGATGGCGTACTGCAGACAGTGGCTGAGGGTTCTGGTCAACAGCAGGTTTGTCGACTTGCGAATCATATCGTCTATCTCTGTGGAGCTGAGGAGACACAGAAACAGACGTGAACACACAGAGAGCAAAAACAAATCTGTAGCTTAGTGTCAGAAAGCCAAAACGCAGTTAAATGTAAGAGTTTAGATTCAGCTTATGAAAGTCTAGCAAGACCTTAAATGACCTGATAAAACGTTTTTTCTTTGTTGGCCGACCATTAGAATGATTGTTTAGAGACTTTAGAGGATTTCCATCCATTAGCTGAAAACCAAGTCATTGTTTATGGTTCTTACACCTTCAACAGAATCAGATTCAAGCACCTTCAAGGTGAGTTTAAGGTTTTCCAGCACCTTGGATTGGTGCTGACTGACGCACATGTGAACAGTACAGTTCTATTTAAAAATATACTGCTTCAAGCAACGACCACATTGTTATTTTTTTCAAGCACTTGCAAAACCTTGAAAATTCCAAATTACAATTCCAGCCTTCTCCATGATTGTCCTGCATTACTTCAATAGCCACTAAATAACCAGTTCTGGACAGCCAGCTAGACAAAAGCTCCAAAACCAGTTCTAATTAGAGATCGTCTCATGCCAGAAGAGTCAGAGCCGTTTAGCAGAATGACTGACACGCTGTCGGATCGGTCTGGCTTGGAATGAAGCTGATGTTTGGTGGAGAAACTCAAACTCCTGCTCACTGTTGGGAGCCTGGTAACGTTTCTCTGGCAGAGCATCACCTCCTGTTTAATAACAGGCTCCTGGAAGCACAGAGCTGCACTACTCCAGGCGCCGCTCCATCTCCGACGAGGGACAAACGCTAACACGCACGCATGGAACAGGCAGAGGTCTAGAAACACACAGATGATCCGCAGAAATGAGAGGGATCACTTTCTCCTGCTGCAAGACGATGACCAATCTGTGTAGGTGTGTTTTTTCTGTGTCTGATTCCAAAACCTTGTGGGTTTTTACACACACACACACACACACACACACACACACACATTTTGCATCGCCTCAGGGAGAGCAAGAGCTGGAATTTCAAACTCATTTTGGGTCCAAAAAGGCAGAGGAATCCTAAAAACGTTCCGACTACTCCGGGGAAAAATTCCTGAAGCAGCAGAAGTGCCGAGTGGACAGAAACAATGTGTGTGCAAGTGTGTGTGTGCAGAGAGTGGCAAAAAGTTAATGCACGCTGCTGAACTCTTGGAGTACAAATATAGACACACCGCAGAGTTCAGATTGGATTTCATTGAGTTTTGCTGCCATCAGTCATGATAAACAGATGGATAGCGCTGTAGGGACCGCCGGCTTCAACACGTTTACATCACTCCGAGAAAAAGACAAGAAAGACACAGGATGTTCTTTTAAAAATAACAAAAACTTTCATCAACAACAGCAAAAGCTCTCCACCATCCAGCAGACTCATCCTATACGTGACAATTATGGTGTTCCCCAAGGCTCTGCGCTAGGCCCAGTACTGTTCTACTAATATTTCTAGTTCTACTTAGCTTTTGTTAGGCAATATTATCAAATATTAGGAGTGTTTGTGTATCCTTCCATTTCAAGCATGGATTGTTTACTTCATTTAGAACTTTTTTCTAAAGTTTTTTTTTAATCATTGAGCCACAACAGCAAACATTTTGGACTTCATTTGAAATGGGATTTCTTTCCACTTATCCACTCAGGTGGACAACGTTCATATTAACCTTCAATTATGTACTTAACAAATGAATATTATGATTATATGAACATTATTGTTGCCCCATGCACAGTCAACCTGCAGACAACAGTGACACACTAGAGCAGGGGTCACCAACCCGGTGGCCCCGGGAAATCAACGACCTGGGCCTTCCAGACCTAATAGATGCATTTTACCGCAATCTCAGCGAGGCATCCATTTCTACAAAACGCGTTTCGCAGCAGCTGTGAAAGGTTCAACACAGCTGGTACCACAAGGTCACGAAATCACAGGAGAATTGCAAGATCATGCATAATTTCACCACAAGCAAGAAGACAGCAGCATGTATCCAAAAGGTCTGTGTTTATTGTCTGTTCTTTTTATCTAAGAGGTGACATAGGTAAAGACATATACTTTTTATAGTTAAGCAAAAGGAAATCGGCACAATTCTGAAAGTTGCCAGATGCTTTACACGGCTCCTGTATTTGATTTTCTGTCTCGACCAATCTGAACTGCTGGGTTTGAAGTGTTCTGGAGGTGTAAAAAAACTGACCCAGGGCACACTGTGGCACAAAACCTCTGGGACCTGTCTGAGAAACATACATGCCCAGTGGAAACAAACCAACAGACTTTGACTAACAGTGGCTATTTGCTGTGAATTGCATTCACAGACATCATGCGATGCTAACGCAGCTAGTGAAAAGCCAGGGTAACGTGCCCGCAGGCCTGTTCTAAAAAAAACCCCGACTCACCACTTAGCAAGCATTTTTCTGCTGCTGTTCTTTTTCAATCACAATTGCATATTTGAAAATGACAATATTGGTAAAAAGCCAAAGAAATGTGTTTATTATGCATGATATATTCTAGTTTAAAGGTAAATATTGTGTGCATGACAACGTATGCCTCAACACCTGTGAAGAAGCTCTGAGAGCTATTTCACAAAGGTTGGCAACTCCTGCAATAGTTTAATTTGATGACTTGTGTATACCATCAACACCTGCAACGAAAACGGCTTTTGAAAACCTACCTACGGTAAAAAACTGCAAAGCAGAGCATCCACGTTCACTGGAGAAACATGGACGTGTCTGCCGTCAAGTCTGAAGATTAAATTCCTACTTCTGTCTGAGAACTTTTCTCCAGTCAGAGTATCATGGAGTCTCTCAGAAACACCCTGCTTCATATTCTCAGCTCCACACTTTCACACCAACAGTCCTCCACCGGGCATCAGCCTTCACGTTCACTTTATGCTGTTTTTCCTAAATCGTTCTGAATAAGCAACAGAACCCTTTTGGCTACAAGCACAGCTCATTTTCCTCTCAGCTGCAGGATGTTTTATGAGAGATCTGCACCACCTCATCACCTTCTACTTCCTCCCTCAGAACGTAGAACCTTCAGAGCCAAACCCTCATTCAGGTCCCTGTATACAACTAGCTTAAACTTGGGTTTAAAGAGCCGGAATCGACATAAAGTTTTCGTTTAAAATGACTAAATATTTTTGCATCGTCTTCCTGGATCAAAAACTAAAAGAATAAGTCCTTTTCTAACTGTTGATATTTGGACTTAAGTTCTTGCTAATCCTTCAAACATCTGCTGTAGAGCTGGAATCAAAATGGCAGACTCGTCACCTATGAAGCCAACGCAAACTGTAGACACTGATATCTAAAAACACAACAGGAAAATAATAAAAGGAATGAGACACATAAAAGCTCGTTTCTGAGCAGAGGCTGAGGTCAGAGGTCAAGGATATCAATGACCGTAACCCTGCTCCATCGTCCCGGCTGCTTCCGTTCTCGTGCATCAGCGTGTTTGAAGTCAGCAGGAAGGCGTGTCGCCGCGGTAACCAGATAGCAAAGTGAGCAGGACTGTAGAAATCAACCATGATCAAAGAGTCATTACTCTGATTGAGAGGAGCAATTGAAGCCGTTGGCTCAGAAAAACACCTGACAGAAGCTTTAGAGTTAGTTTGTTTTTGCACGGATGTCCACTCGTGTTTTAATTTTCGGGTCTTTTAAGGAGTTTATTGGCTGATTTATTCGAGAACAGAACTGTTTCTGAGTTCACTGTAGCAGCCTTTGTTCCTCCTGACCAACAGATCCTCTCAACACACCCTAAAAATGCACAAACACAATATCATGTGTCCGTTTTTCAGACGTTATGATCCGTTCCGTTTTATTAGACGCCATAAAAGTTTCCCAATCACTCCTCCTGCCTTCGTCTCCATTTCCTCCACCCACCACAGATCGATGCTACCTGTAAAACTCCCAACCGCTACACAAAATCAACACAATAACACACCACAGATCCTGGCACAGACGTCATACGTGGACACATACAGGGAATCAGGACACCACCAGACACGGAATACACCCAGAGAAACTCTAACTGCCATAGAGAACATTAATATGATGGAATATTGCTAAAGAGCGCCAACGCAGCCAGATACTCCAACATAGTCCAGATCTAAGTTAAAGAAATGTCAACAAAGTGATGTACACACTATGCAAAGTATAAAGACCACAAAGATCAAAAGAAATGTTAAAGTTTCTGCCAGTGGCTCATTAACATTACCATGGTAACCACACACCTGAGTCTCCCTCTCCCTGACAGCAAACATCACAAGAGACTGACAAGAACCCAATAGGAGCTTCACCGTGAAATCATTTTGAGCTGGTTTTTAGATTTTAAAAACACAGACTGGGTGAAAGAGGACAATCTGTACATGCTGAAGTTTAAGCATCTTAGACTATTTAAGTTAGCCATCATCAACAGGCCAGTTCATCATTCTGTCAAAAATCTCAACATTCCTTAAACTTCAACTGTGCATAAAAAACGTAAACAACAGCTAAACACAAGTTACTCCATGTAAACTCCAACCTTCTGAGACGTGTTTGAACGTTGAATCGTGTCTCCAAAGGGGGCGGGGCTTTCTCACCTGTTTCACTAAAACTTCATGGCGGTCTGTGGGGAGATACCTGGCTGTTTTTTGTTAATTTTTGTCATCGTCACACAGCGTACGGCCACGAGAAGTCATAGCACAACATTCCCGGTCCAACCAAACTTACTGTAGGTCAAACAAATCAGAGAGCTGATGACCCCTGTGTAATCACTGCCCAAAATCTCTCTCTCTCTGTGTGTGTGTGTGTGTGTGTGCGCGCGCGCGCTCAGGTTCCAGCTTTGTGGATTCCTTTGCCAGAAAAACTTTTCTTGATTGCTCTTCGTCTGGGTAGAAAAGTAGCTGCATTGTTTTGGTTGATTTGTCTGACAACCAACCAACCATTCACCCCCCCCCCCCTTTCACACACACACACAGAGCTGGGTCTGGTTTCTGGTGTAGACCCAGCGTAACGAGACTGGAATCAAACTGGATGAAAACAGTCAAACAAACCTGATGTTTGTGTTTGTGTGGGAGAACCAGAGATAATCTTTTATAAAACAGCTCAAAAAGAAACGCTGAGCTCTTTTTCTCTTTCCCTCAACAGCTGCAGCTGTAACTCATAACAGCCACTAAAGCATTTTACATGAAATCTACTTTTTTAATCCTGGTCAGCCTCAAACCATGAAGCACTATTCCTGCCAAAATAGATAGAAATGAATAAATAAGATAAATAAATGAGGACATAAAAATGTAAATAAATGAATTATTGAAATAAATGAGCAATGATTAAATAACGGAGGAAATAAGAAGCCCTGAGAAACAAAATGTCATTTTTCTCACTAATCTAAACGTTTTTCACATTTCAAAGTGAAGCTGATGAGAAACTTTGGTCCCGACTCATCTACTGTATTAGCATCTTGATCCAAAATAACAAAAGTTATAACTGAACCCGACCTGGCAGTGACCTACGGGATCCAACCGTGTATGTACGAGCCCTCGCCTCGCCTTGTGTGTAATGGCTTCCTCGCTTGTTGTTGAGTTGGTTTTTTTTCAGCCAAGCGCCGTAAACCGGAACACGATGGGACGCGGCATTGGAGATCTGTAAACAGTCTGGATGGGACAAAGCAAGCTAAACAGCCTGGCATCGGCTCATCATCCACCGAGTGGACTTTTGTTTCCCGTAACACGAATCAGCAACGGTAAGACATCATTTATGCGTTTCACGTTATGAAATGAGCTTTGTTGTGCTGGTTTGTTCGCTGCTGGTTCATATTTGGTTATATTTGGCCTTTGTGATGTCATATAGGCCAGAGCTCAAGTTCTCATTTTGGAGTGCGCGTGCTCGTGGGGTGCATGTGAGCTGGCTGAAGAAGGCAAGATTAAACAAACGCGTCAATGTTAAATATCGGCTTCTCAGCCAGTGAAAAATCATTAGGAAGCCATTATAGACATGTTTTCAAGTGGAAAAGTGAAAATTTCAGGTGACGACTCCTTTAATACATAAACTCACCACACAAAATATGACAATATTTTTAAATTAGATTTTTAAACTATTCATTTAATTAAAAAACTGGTTCTTTTGCTGCGCTTTTGTCCTAATTTATCAACAATCGTTACATCAGAGGAGACTTTCATGTGAATTTGATTCAAGTGAAAAAGTCATTTCATTAATCAGAAGGAAGAAGTTAAAGACCTGCGTGGTATCTGTGTGTACCTGAGATGCAGATCCTCAGAATATTTCAGACAAGCATAGATGAACTCCTTCAGCTGGCAGTAGGCTTTAGGAACAAACTCAGAGAAGGGAAGCTTCTTTGGAAGAGGGAGCTGGAGGAGAGAGAGAGAAACACTCGTTTACAGCAGGAGCTCTTAAATATGAGTGGACTCACGTTTCTAGTCTAATTTCAAAGGTACGTCGTTCTCTGCTCGGTTTGGGATCTTTTATAATCTCATAGGAACTTTGTGCTCTACCTTTTCAAGTTCAGGGTCTTGCAGGGGAAACTGGGACGTGTAGAGTTGGTACTCCTGTTCTGTGGACACTGGGATGGGGCTGAAGTTGTCCTGGTCCAAGATCTGCCTGAGGAGAACCAACACAAACCACAGGTGAGACGATGGAGCCGGCTCGTCCTCCTCCTCCTCAGAGCAAACAAACACGTCCCAGTGGGGGTCGTTCTGGTGCTCCAGGTTTTCTTACCAGTCCCTGTCAACACCCCCCCACCCCCCGCGTCTCTTTTTGGCGCTCCAGAGTTCGGACGTTCCAGCGCTCCATGGAGAGGCCGTGAACCGGAGAGGGTTTTCTCCCCAACAATACAACACAACATTCCTGTGGCTTCCCAAGTGTGTGTGTGTGTGTGTGTGTGCGTGAGGAAGGAGAAAGGGAATGTGTGTTTGTTTGTCCGTTCTCACTGCTCCGAGTCCCACTGGTGTCACAGGACAAACAATGGCACGTTATGCCCAAACACACACATTCACAGGGACTCTTTTACGGGTCCGACCCACCCTCAGAGGCAGAAAATGTTCCGGAAGCCGTTTTAAAACACTTCCTCCTCCAGCAGCTCGTAAAACTTCAATGGAGGCCGAGGGTGTTTCCTACCAACACGCTCTGCCGTGTGAGAGCGTGTTTACGAGTCCTGAAGGCTCCGGGTGACCTTGTGACCTCGCGACCCCAACGGGTGGGTCAGTAGAGTGGAGCGGGCTCTTTGGGGTCACTACCTGAAGGTGATGTTCCATCTCTTCAGCAGGATCTCTCCGTACTGCTCCCTCATCTCCAGCAGCATGTCAAACAGCTGAGACACGGGGAAGCCGTAGCCCTGCAGAGGACGACGTCACAAACAACAAACTTTTAGAAAAACGTTTGAGGATTATCCACCAGATCTTTCAACACAAACAGGTGTAACATAATGTTTTTGCCAGATTACCACTACGTTGTGCACGCAGCAGGTATCAACCCATCAGAACAACATTAAACAAGACTTATGGGCCATTGTCTCAAAGATGGAATATTTCTACTGGAGATAAAACTCAAATGTGAGTTTTAAAGACCAACCTAATGTGAGTTAAGTCTCTAGAGCAGTGGTGTCTATCCTGGTCCTCCAGGGCACCATCCTGCATGTTTCCTGCTATCAGCAGGGAATTAACAGGCTTCTGCAGAGCTGCTTACCAGGTGCTTTAATTACTAACGGCTGATTTATTCTTCTCCGTCAGCTCAAGTGTGGAGTCGTGCACACGCATCAACGGAGATGTTTTCCCTTGCGAATTCTCCGTCACCTGGGGAGAGTTGCAAAGCAATTCCCTGCCAGGAAAACAGAGGGCGTAGCGCTTTTCTGGGGTATCCTGCCACCATTACAGCCACGTAGCCCTTGCGCCAATGTAATAGTGTTGCACATCTCTGTACTTATGCAGACAGAAAAGATAATATAAATAAATAGGGCTTGATTCAGGTGTTTTGGAGCAGGAAACAACTAGAACATGCTGGACAGCTGCCTTTCAGGACCAGGACTAGAGTGCTAATTGTCCAAGCGTTCTGGGACAAACACACCAAGCATGAGGCAGGACTTCTGGGGTCACATAAGATTCACCTACAAGCAAAGAGAATGATCTAAGGAAAATCAGATGATCTGGTGACATCTAGTGGTAAAGTTGCAAAATACAACCAACTCATACCCAGCTTCCAAAGCAGCTGGTTTTTCTGAGTCATAACAACTCGTCGTTACCTTAATTTCCTCAACTCTTTCTATTTCACTACGAAACAAAGAGCTCAACGTAACAATTTGAAGTTAAACTGGGTTTGGGCCCTCTGTGCACACGTAGATACAGGTGAAACTGGAAAAATTAGAATATCATTAAAAAGTCCATTTATTTAATTAATTCAGCTTAGACTGAGATTCTATTTTTTCTTGTTTCACTTCTACATGGTGAGGCTGAAGGCCATCTGCAGGACTAATATTTGTAGATTAACGGGTTTGTTTTATTAGCTAATAATCAAACTATGTTTAATGATCTATTCGAGTGTGGTTGTTGCACGTTTCAACTCTACAACCTAAAACATTTGTAACAGAGCTTTAAGGGAATGACTTTTTAGTGTTTAGTCTGCAATTTGTGTTCTTTTGGCCAAATCCTGGACCAGCGGCACACTACGGACCTAAAACAGCCTGAAAATGAGATTCTCTGAGCCAATAAAAATATGAATTCATGGATTCAGCTGCTCCTCATCACTTCACATGAATGACTTGTGGGCATCAGACCACCCATTCATCAGCTCCCCCTCTTCCATGTGCCTCGTGTGTCTGGAGTCTGCCTACCATCCGGTCTGTACACACGTCCCTCCATCTCTTTATCTCCTCATCCATCACACTCAATCCATCCAGGGCTGTTCTAACGTACAGTGAAGCATAAACACACATGATCAACTTCTGTTTCTAAACGGTCCAGTGAAGAAGAAAACCTTTATGTGGAAACTGGCTGCTGCTGGCTTTGAAAACAGCAAAACAGGCTTTGGGAAAGATTCACGGTTCTCCAGGGCTGGAATATCCAACCAAGAGTACGACATCAAGGCTGCTTTACCTCGGTCCGGGTTAGGGATGAATCACACATACCTGCAGTGTGTCAGCAAACAGGACGATGAGGTTCTTCAGATCCAGCACCAGGTCAGGGTCATCACAGTATGACTGGGAAGAATTAAAACAGTAAATCAGAGGAATGTTGTGTAGTTGTTTTATGAACACAGACATTCCCAAACTTTACCCCTAGGGTTAGGGTTAGCCCCTCCCTCTGATGCACCTCAAAAGGAATCATAAACAAAAACCCATGAAGTAACAGGTGATGTTAATGCTACAAAATCTATTTAAATAAAGTAAATAAAGTTTAATCTTTGCTGTGTAGCTGTCCTAGTCTGTCTGGACCAGTGCTTGGTCATGAGATGGCGTTAAGTGAAATGGGATTGGGACCTTGTTCTTACAGAGTGTGTCCTCAGAGCAGCAATAATTTTGGACAGCGCCAGCTCCCAAAGCTCCTCCACGTAGGCTCTGTTGACCAAACCCTGTGTGGTGTGAAGGACGTGGTCCTCAACTACAAAGAAGCTGGAAGGAGAAACAAAGACACCAACAAATCAATGAAACCAAATAATTATTGACTTGATGAAGAGTTAAAACTAAAAGACAATAAAAGCTCATGTTTATCCGCTAAATAAGAATATGGATGAAGAGAGAAGCATTTTTTTCTTGTTTTGAAAACCTTTAAGACCCCACAGATACAAACAGGTTCATCCATCCATCCATGTTCGTCTGCTTATCTGGGTCGGGTCACGGGGGCAGCAGCCTAAGCAGAGCGGGCTCCCAACTGCCTTCAGCTACCACCCAACACACAATGCACCCAATCCCTTTGGCCCCTCCCACATGTGGTGAGCCCATAAGAAGGGGGACCCACATCTCCTTTTCGGGCAATGCCTGGCCGGGCTCCATGGGTGAAAGTCCGGCCACCAGGCCCTCGCCAATGTGCCCCAACTGCAGGCCTGGTTCCAGAGGGGGGCCCCAGTGACCCGCGTCTTGGCGAGGGAACACGGTTTCCATATACAGGTCCTTCTCAAAAAATTAGCATATTGTGATAAAGTTCATTATTTTCTGTAATGTACTGATAAACATTAGACTTTCATATATTTTAGATTCATTACACACAACTGAAGTAGTTCAAGCCGTTTATTG
>SSNS01000595.1:134389-164583 GCA_006937985.1 Aphyosemion australe
TTATTGGTTTAATATTGATGATTGTGGCATACAGCTCATGAAAACCCAAAATTCCTATCTCAAAAAATTAGCATATTCCAACCGACCAATAAAAGAAAAGTGTTTTTAATACAAAAAAGGTCAACCTTCAAATAATTATGTTCAGTTATGCACTCAATACTTGGTCGGGAATCCTTTTGCAGAAATGACTGCTTCAATGCGGCGTGGCATGGAGGCAATCAGCCTGTGGCACTGCTGAGGTGTTATGGAGGCCCAGGATGCTTCGATAGCGGCCTTAAGCTCATCCAGAGTGTTGGGTCTTGCGTCTCTCAACTTTCTCTTCACAATATCCCACAGATTCTCTATGGGGTTCAGGTCAGGAGAGTTGGCAGGCCAATTGAGCACAGTAATACCATGGTCAGTAAACCATTTACCAGTGGTTTTGGCACTGTGAGCAGGTGCCAGGTCGTGCTGAAAAATGAAATCTTCATCTCCATAAAGCTTTTCAGCAGATGGAAGCATGAAGTGCTCCAAAATCTCCTGATAGCTAGCTGCATTGACCCTGCCCTTGATAAAACACAGTGGACCAACACCAGCAGCTGACATGGCACCCCAGACCATCACTGACTGTGGGAACTTGACACTGGACTTCAGGCATTTTGGCATTTCCCTCTGCCCAGTCTTCCTCCAGACTCTTGATTTCCGAATGACATGCAAAATTTGCTTTCATCTGAAAAAAGTACTCTGGACCACTGAGCAACAGGCCAGTGCTGCTTCACTGTAGCCCAGGTCAGGCGCTTCTGCCGCTGTTTCTGGTTCAAAAGTGGCTTGACCTGGGGAATGCGGCACCTGTAGCCCATTTCCTGCACACGCCTGTACACGGTGGCTCTGGATGTTTTCACTCCGGACTCAGTACACTGCTTCCGCAGGTCCCCCAAGGTCTGGAATCGGTCCTTCTCCACAATCTTCCTCAGGGTCCGGTCACCTCTTCTCGTTGTGCAGCGTTTTCTGCCGCACTTTTTCCTTCCCACAGACTTCCCACTGAGGTGCCTTGATACAGCACTCTGGGAACAGCCTATTGGTTCAGAAATGTCTTTCTGTGTCTTACCCTCTTGCTTGAGGGTGTCAATGATGGCCTTCTGGACAGCAGTCAGGTCGGCAGTCTTACCCATGATTGTGGTTTTGAGTAATGAACCAGGCTGGGAGTTTTTAAAAGCCTCAGGAATCGTTTGCAGGTGTTTAGAGTTAATTAGTTGATTCAGATGATTAGGTTAATAGCTCGTTTAGAGAACCTTTTCATGATATGCTCATTTTTTGAAATAGGAATGTTGGATTTTCATGAGCTGTATGCCAAAATCATCAATATTAAAACCAATAAACGACTTGAACTACTTCAGTTGTGTGTAATGAATCTAAAATATATGAAAGTCTAATGTTTCCCAGTCGGGTCATACCAAAGACTTTGAAAAAATTGGACCCAATGCCTCCTCGCTTGACACTCAGCATTAAGAGGTTGGATTGGGGGGTTAAACCACCAAATAGTTCCCGAGCGCGGCCACAGCTGCAGCTCACCGCTCCCCACCATGGGGATGGGTCAAATGTGGAGATGTAATTTCACCATTGTGTGATGAATACTTGGGACTTTATCAGTACATTACAGAAAATAATGAACTTTATCACAATATGCTATTTTTTTTAGAAGGACCTGTATGTTAGTCATCATAAGAGGTCTGCGGGCTGCACTTTGCATGATCCCTCACCTAGGACCTGCTTGCCATGGATGACTCTACCAGAGACAGCTTAGCTCCCAGGATCATTGGGACGCTCAAACCCCTCCACCATGGTAAGCTGGCAGCCCAGGGAGGAGCAAATGGGTTCATAAGAATCAAAAGAAAATTTTCTTCTGAAATCAAACAAGTGAGCAACTTTATGCTTGCTAACTTTATTTTATCTGAAACAGTGATCCCCAATTCTCTTCCCGAGGGCTGGTATCCAGCATGTTTTACTGTGTTCCCTGCTTCAACACACCTGATTTTAATCATCAGGTAATCAACAGGCTTCTGCAGAGGCTGATGAGCTACTGAACAGGTGAATCAGGCGTCTTGGATTACGGAAACAACTAAAACATGCTGGATACCGGCCCTCGGGGAAGGAGTTGAGGATCACTGATCTAAATAAAGTACTTCATGTAAATACGAAGAGCCTTTCCATAAACCTCCAGCCAAGCAAATGAAGCATCCATCCAGAGAGCTAAGCGTCGCACTCGTCCATCACGTGAAGCCGGGGAGAACGGATTGCATCCACTGAAAGATGTCTCAATCAAAGCGATGCCCACTGAGATCTGCCAGACCACAACCAGCAGCACCGAGATCCAACTTGTTGCTCGGTTTTGTATGGTGAGCATTCATTACAAGCTGGAGCAAAGACTCACATTTTGATTTCTAACTTTTTCCAACATTTAGGTTTTCTTGTTTTCCCTATAAAGGAACTCTGTCAATGCTGGTCAGTAAAGAATAAAACACTGTTAAATAATGAACTCTTTATTGTAGATCTCGGCTCGTTTTCAGAAGAGGAGCCATGAACAATTAGCCACCTGTCTGTCTGAAGGTCTGATTCAGAAAGCAGTAATGATAAATATAACAGCAGAGTCAACTTTATCTAAGTTACCAAATGGTATTTGCTACGGTGTCCCAGAAGGTTTAACAAAATGCAAAAGTTGCAATAATAATAAAAAAATAATAATAAAACACAAAAAACGCAAATAAAATAGCATAAAAAGCATAAATGGAAGACAAGGTTAACATGAACTTATGCTAATACAGAAGTTAATGCCTTAATTATTCCAAAAACGTAACAAAGACACAACAGTAGGGCTGCACGATATTAGGTAAACCTGCGATATGCGCTAACAGTGCTTAATATTGCGATATCGATATTACTTGCGATAAATGAACAAATACTTAAATCTGCAGTTTTTGTATAAATACTTTAGACACACTACTCCACCCTCTATCATTAGTTTTAATACAGTAACAAAATGAAATCATGCAAGTTCACATTACATTTCTAGAGCCCAGTATATAGATCTTTATGGTTGCGTTGGAGGTGACAACGGAGATTTGTCGTGTTTCCCCTCATGGTTGCCATGGGTGTTTAGCATGTCTTGCAAAGTACTTGTGTTTGTTGAACACAAGTACTTTGAAATGATAGTCATGCTGTTTGAATTATGAGTTCTTTCTCGCTAACATTTTCTGCACACGTCCTACCCTCAGTCATTGCGACGCTCTCTAAGCTAACTCAGGTGTTTGCTAGCCATCCAAATGAAGTGCCGTCCACCTAGGGGGCGGGCACCTAACCTATAAGAACCCAACTGATTGGCTAAATGGGTGAAGGGCTCGATTTGATTTGTCAAAAACTTCATGCTTCCATTTGATTGACAAAATGCATTATGTGTAGCAAAAATCTGAGATTACCATTAATTGCGATATTTTTCTGTTATTTGCGATATGCCTATTGCGCATGCTGATATTGCGATAACGATAAATTTTCGATATATTGTGCAGCCCTACACAACAGCCTCCAGGACCTGGTTATTAAGACTGACAACAACATTGTTGGGCCCCACGAGTCTCTAATGCATCAGTAGAGACGTGACTTGGTAAAAATGACTTGAAGAGATCTGTGGCTCAGGCCAACCAATCAGAGCAGAGAGATGTTCTGCTGCACAGCGCCAAAGTAAAACTTTCAAATCAGCCCCAGAGAAGAAAATATGTCATATTTTTCAATTTCACAGAAAAGTGAAAGTTGACACTGAATAACAGACATGGTGTGTGTGTGTGTGTGTGTGTGTGTGTGTGTGTGTGTGTGTGTGTGTGGTGGGGGGTATGCATAGATGTGAAAAGGAGAATAAAGTGTGGAGCGAACAGCTGGAAAGGAAAACCAAATTATCAAAAACCACTCAGGAGGAAATTAAATGAAGTGTCGCTAAAAGTTTGCTAAGTTCCTTGGAATCGACTTGCAGCAAATTCCACAAAAAAACTGCAATGGATGGATGGATGGATGAAGAGAAGGGTAAACTGATGATTAAAACCAAGGATGGACCATGAAAATCCATCCATCCAAACACTTTTCTGATGTTTTTATTTAAAACATTCTGAAGCCGTGAGGCTTTGTTCTGTTCCTATGACACATCGGGTCTTCAGATTAGTTTATATTTGATTTAATCTGAATTTAAAGAAGAAATGCTTTAAAAACAAGAGAACTAACATAGGCTGGACTTACCCAATGATCTGATTGAAGTACCGCCTGTAACCCTCAAGGGTTTCATGCTAGAAACACAAAAACACATATTTAAAAAAAGGTGGAAAAGAAAAAATGGTTAAATTTAAACACACAGATGTTTGACCAACTAATATTGTTTAAATTTATACAATTTTTTCAAAGTTTAACTTGACACCACTAAGTTACCAGCATTGAATTTGGGTGTTTATAATCATCAATGTCTGAAAAGTCATCTTTGAGTCCCAGTAGGTTAAAAAAAAAACACAGTTGGACCTCGATTTCTTCAGAGATGTCTCACTTTCTCATTTCAGACCGAAAAGTACAAAGTATCAGACTGTTAAGATGTAGTTTAATCCAAATTTCTTCTAAGAGTCCCCAAATCCATGGTTCATCAGAAATAAGATGTTCCTTTTGGTTATTTTTTAGTTCTTTATGTTAACGAGTGAAGGCGTGTGTGTGTGTGAGTCAGGTAGAGGAAGTGTGTGTGAGTCAGGTAGAGGAAGTGTGTGTGAGTCAGGTAGAGGAAGTGTGTGTGTATTCAGGTTAGTCGTGTGTGGACAGTCAGAGGCCGTGTAGGGTCATACCATGTTAGAGTGGGGCTGCAGAACGAGGCGAGCCTGTTTCCTCCTCTGCTTTCTGTAGTAGTTCTCAAACACGTCACGCAAACCCTAAAACACAAACTCAGGTTAGCAGATGGAACTACTTCCTGTTGGGAATACTGGAGGGAAAACACTGACTCCTAAAACCGTTTAATAGGTGAAGTTTACCTGACTCTGGTGTGTAGGTTAACTTTACCCAACTATGTGGAATTATTAGACAAAAGTGCAGAAAAATGGTGATTAAAGTTAGACACAAAATACTCAAAATAAAAGGCAAGTAAAACAAAATAACCTGTTACTTATCAGGTGAATCTGTGTTTCCTGCTCAGACCCATAACATGGTTGAAGTTTGGACTAAACCAGGTTTGTTTTGTTTTTAGCCAGAAACGCTCTGTTAGGATTTTCCAACTGTTCCTATTACGCTAAAACGTTTTTGTAAAGCAGTCAACCATCAGTGAATCAGAAAAAGACTCATTAAGACGTTTATTTAGCTTTAATCCCTTTGAGTCAAACCGGATCAGACGTGTTATCTGAGAGCACACGTATGTGAGACCATGGTTCTGTTGTAAGTGGACTTTACTGGTTAGACTTGCTAACCCAAACCCCCACCGCCACCACCACCACACACACACACGCACACACACACACACACACACACACACACAATCTTTCTAAGCTCGACCTCTTCATATCTATTTATTCCATGACTCATGAGCTCTTTATCTCTAACCACTACGCTTGTTGTGGGAGAGTGTGTGTGAGGCCTCAGAGTTGGACCTGAAGTCACCGCTGAGCTCAGAGATAAACAACTACAACCATCCTGATAACATGAAGTCCTCCTCATGACACACACACACACACACACACACACACACACACACACACACACACACGACTGCTTAGTGACTACCACCTGCTATCGCTGTGATAGAAACTACAGGAAACAAATGAAGACATCTAGAGTTTCACTCTAAAACCAACTAAAATCACTGCTTATTTCTGCAGCAATAATCACCATTATTATTAATCACCCATAACTTTCCACTTTTGATAACTGACTATTTTTACACGATTAAGTTGTACGATGTTTTACAATCTGTTCACTTTAGTGTGACGATGTCCACCATTAACCACTGAGCTGTCTTCTAAACTCTCCAAACTAATGCAAAAAAAACCTACTGCAGATTATTGTTGTATTATTAGTTGATTTGTTTGTTGTCTTTTACCTACAACTTTTCTTCTAAACAGGAAGTACAGAGTAAATTTAACTCATCACAGATTCTACATACAACACTGCAGACATCAGGCCATCCTGACAATGGAATCTCTGTTATATTTTAACCGAGGCTAAAGTTTTGCACACCAGGATATCAGTGCCACCATCTCAGAGCCCTGAAAAGGCTCATTCTAGAAGATGCTGAAGCTGTCAAGAATAAAACTCCTGAAATCGCTTCATGTGAGAGGGGTTTTGTGCAAAAAACTTCATCAACATGTTTTGCATCAACCATAGAACTATAATGGGTACTCTACGTCCCCTTTGTGAGATAAGACACCTACAGGAGTGTTTTCCACTTCTAGCTGCAACTCTTTATGAAATCTGTGGTTTAAACCAGCACCTCAGTCACAATCTAGATAACTTTTTGAACCCCGTTTATTTTGCCGTTGCTCTTTTAATTCCCAGTTTGACCCTCGGCTGAACAATAAGCATTCAACATGTGAGCGGCCTCAAACGGCCGTGAACCCTTCATCTTATAGAGCTCAACTCCCAGAGAGGAAGCTGGGAGGTGAAACCCAGGACTGCGTCTCTGTGACGGTGAGTAAGTGTGACGTTCACGATGCCACACAAACAAAGCAACCCGAACCTAGAGAAGATCACAGACACTCCGCTTCACATTCATGTTTACTTCCATCAAAACTCAGCCGCATTGCTCAACGTGCGGTGCATGTGCGAGCGTAAACAAGGGCACGTATTGTTCAGGCTGATGCTGCTCAGTGACAAGTGGAAAAACATCGCCGTCAAGCGTGAAGATGATGGGGTGAAGGAGAAGCCTGGTGAAGCCACCTACAGCAGCAAACTCTGCAGAACATTCTGCTCTTCTGACCCAAATCAGAACAAAACAGGCTTGTTTCTCCTCTCCAAACACAAGTCTGGATCCGACTCCAGAAACTCCGACAGCAGGAGGAGAAATGGAAGCAAGGATGGAAGCAACGGGCACATAAAACATCAGAGAGGGTGAAGCTGACCTCAGAGGTAAACAGGTCAAACCTTTCAACACCTCCCTGAGGCTGAACACACTCCTTTCCCTTCTCCGGCTCTTTTTCTTTCCAACCCCCCACAGTAGTGACCCCCCCTTCTCTAATCTCCATCCCTCTGTTGTGTTTTCTCCTTCATTTTCCTGTTTTTGCCCTTTTGCCCTCCCTGTGACCTCCCCTCCTATCCTCCCCTTCTGATCCCTCCTTATCGCTCTTCAGCTGATCCACTCTCTGCTACTACACCTCCACCCCCCCACCCCCCACTGACCAACGCTTTCTCATCATTCAAATGCTTTTTTTGTTTTTTAACACTTTACCTTCACATCCTCCATAATTCATTCAACTTTTCAAAGCCATCTTTTTCTCTTTGAATCTAAAGTTCAAAGAAGAAATCTTTTAGGCACCAGGTGACAGCTTTCCTTTTTTCCTTCATATTTTATATTTATAGTATTTATTATTTTAGCTCATCTCTTCTGATTCTTGTTGATCACAACTAGACTAAAGGAGTTCAGTTTGTTTTATTTAGAAATAATCTAATGTTTCAGTAGGTAATAGTGGCGTACCACAAGGTTCTGTTCTCAGTCTCAGGATGTTTTTATCCTACAAACCTGCCACTTTATTAGGCATACCTGTTCAGTTGCTTGTTAGCCCACATATTTAATCAGCCAATCACCTGGCAACAACTTGATGCATTTTCTCCTCTATAAGTTTAGAATGAGCATCAAAATGGAGAAGAAACAAGGATTCGTCTGAGTACTTTTTTTGCTGATTTGTTGGAATTTTCACCCAAAAACCTCTGAAAGGCTCCTGTTGATGCAGATTGGTTCTAGATGATAGAAAGTCAACAGTAGCTCAAACCACTGGTTCCAACCAAGGTCTGCAGAACGGCACCTCTGAGGGTTCAACTCACACAGGATCACCAGAACTGGACCAGAAGAGGCTCTGATGAGTCTGGATTTCAGCTGATTGGTCGGGTCAGAATTTGGCGTCACCAACATGAAAGCATGGATTCATCCTGCCTTGTACCAATGCTTCTGCGTGTGGCGGTGAGGGAGATGTTCCTGGCCCACTTTGGGTCCTTGACTAGCAGTGTGTTTCTAAAAATCATCAGCAGATGAAGTACCACCTTGACAACACTTTGAGCTTAAGAGTTTTGGATTTATTATGTTTGTCATGTTGCTCATCTCGGCCAACTGCCACAACCATGAATAAACCAAGAGCAAAAGCACATGTTCACCTGCATCTTCTGTAAGACTAAACCTCTTTAAGGCCTTTCTATGTTTGCCTCCTCCATCATCTGGTCTTCTTACCCTTTCTCTAACCTCAGTTTTACTTTTTCACTCCCTCCATCTCTCTCCTGCCTGTTGGCTTTCTCTTTCCTGTCAAAGTTCATGCACTTCCTGTTGCCCTGCCAGAGAGCCCCCCCTCTAGACACACACTCATGCCAAACAGAAACACTCGACCCTGTGGCTGTGTTGGCCCGGTCACAACCCCTGCAGGCCTGCACACACACAAACACACACAGACCCCAAAGTGTGCAGCTGACCCAGTCAACACCTCCACCCACGTCGCTTTCGCTCAGACTGAGATGAGACACGCAGCCTGGTTGGAGCAAAGCCAGGCTCGAGCCGGAGGCCTCATCGAACACCGTCGCTGGCCTTTCAGCTCATAAACCTCCTGCTGTTTACCCTTAGAGTCCAATAATACAGCTGCAAATCACCGCGAAGGCCTCTGATTGGATAAAGACACTCCAGAGGATGAACGCGTGAGTTATCTGGTTCTAAACTTACAGGATTTGGCACAAAATATAACAAATAGGATAATAAACCAACACTTGATTTTAGCTCTCCTGCATATTCATAGATCATTTATTAAAAATAAAATAAAGTTAAACTAAATGGTTGGATTGTAAAAAAAATCACGTTCATACGACAGGCAGGTGGTAGAGGCTGATTAGAAGCCGCTGATGTTACTGGATTTCTTTTGTAGGAAGGAAACAGGGATAATCAAGAGGACCGACTCACCAGGACGGTGTAGATATGCAGACAGCGGTAAACCGGGGAGAAGTCCACCAGCTCCTGAGCTCCTGGTACCTGCACAGAGAAACAATATTCCATCAATACAGTGATCACGATATTTCATGTTATGGTAACGAAACAGACTTTTAACAGCAGAGCATCAATTTTTTATTGAGATAACAGGCAAACATTTACTGTATTTCTTTAGTGTGGTGCAATTCAAACTTCGACTGCTAGGTGGCAGCAGCTTTTACGACGTAAACCTAACCCAAGATCTCACGACTACACTGGATGTGTCTTGGAAACATCTGACCAGAGTTTTGTTTACTTAAATATGTGAGTCTCACTTATTTCTACTGAGTTATAGTTCGAGAATAGAATAGAATAGACTTTATTGATCCCACAGTGGGGAAATTCACTTGTCACAGCAGCACCATCACTCAAAGGGTAATTAGAAGAAAGATAAAAACAAGGATAGTCTACTAAAGAGTTTTTACCACTTTAAACTAATGCTTTCAAACTGGTTTCAGTGGTTCTTTAGCTAGAAACTTTACCAACTTCACATGGGACAGCACTCTGTAGCCCTCTGCTGGCCAGAAACAACTTTGGTGGTTCGGGTAGGAACAAGTGGGTGTTCTCTACCTGTGTTATAGCTCTACTGTGCCGGCAGCTCACGTAAAGGCTAGCAGTTAGCTTTTCTGTTGGCATCATGGTGGATCTTGAAAGTAAGAGAGTTATGTCTTTGGAGGTGAAGCAAAGCGCTACAACCAGAGTAAACATCAGTGTGGCCTACATGCATTGGTTTCAGTTTCAAACCATCTAAAACGTTTTTCCTTTGTTTCTGAACTTCCAATAATCATAAAAACATGCACAATACAACACCCCGTCTGACATCATCGTTATCTGCAAAGCCTGCAGCAGGGATGTTTACGACAGTTGTAATTCTGCTTTCAACCAGTAGGGGTAGAAGTGGGAAACTCATTAAGTGTTGCTTTAAAACTGTCATTCATTCTACATGATTACTATTAAAAGGTGTGGGAACTCATTTAATCAATACATTAGTAGTGGTCTCTGGTAGGAATGAATGCCTTGCAAGCCGTACTCAGGGCAAAAAATAACCCTTCATTTATTGGATCAGGATTTGGCTCCGTTACTCTGACGGGTCCAAGAGTTCATCTGTTCTCTTGTAAGAAATTCTAGTGAAAACCCGGTTTCGTGTTTATTTTTACCTCTTGATTTGGAAAAAGGGGGAATTTAATTGATCTATTTTGATATTTTCTGATCACGGTCAACATGGAGAGCTTTCATCTTTTCCTCCTTTTACAGAACAATTATTAAAAAAATGTCAAACAGAAAAGCTCCTGGAAATCTGACAGGTTTGCTTTTCATGAAACAGACTCAACTCCACTCCAGCGAGTAAAAACGGCTTTAAAAAGAAAAATGTTGGAATGGAAACAGAATGGCTTGTTAAAAATGATAACAATGAAAGGAGAATAACAAATAAAAGAAAAATAGTAAAAAAAGGAACAAGAAAATAAATCTATCAGATTCCACGGAAATAAAAAAAACGCAGCTGCGACAGAAAACGCAGAGCAGAAGAGGAAAGACGCGGGGGTGGCACGAGGAGGCGGAACGCTGATGGTTGGCATTTCTGGTAGGCGCCAACACGGTCGTAACCCTGACGGCCGCGGGGTCAGGCCTTTGTTCTGACCAAGGTCAGCTCAAGAAGACGGTCGAGTCAAGTTTTACAGGACGTCAATAAGCCAGAGGGACGAGAGCGGTGAGCGGCAGCTCAGGGTGACGAGTTCAGCTCCATTCTCTTTAACCTCTTTGTGTTTCGGCTTTTCCTCGAGTGGCAGCAACAAAAGAATCCCGGGAGGGATGACTCGCAGAGTTCAGGCTCCAAATATGCTTCGTCCATTTAGGAATCATTAACGTTTTTGTGTGCAGATCATTCTTGTTTACATTCAAATATCAGACATGACTAAATTGTGGGTTTAAAGGTTACAATTAGTGCAGCGGCAACATATTAGAGTCATTAATGATAAAGATTTTTCTCCTGTTTTTACCCCCAGCGGGGCTCCACTGACCAGCTGCTGATTTAAACATCTGAACACCTTCCATCTGTTTCCAGACACATCGAGCTGCTCTTATAACGTAGAGATCAGAGGAAAGTCGATCATTAATAAATAAAAACATCTGTGAGGCCGAATCAGAGACCAGACATGGGAAATGTGTGTGATGGCCGTATCCTCACATCTTCATCCTCCTCTTCATCCACATCCAGAATCCCAGAGTCCTGTTCGGAGACGGGGCTGCCCCCCAGCCCATTGCTCTCTGCCCCCACCGCCGCCGCCGCCGTCTTCCTGCTGCGTCGGCCAATCAGAGCTCTCGGCTGCATGGTGACGGCGCTGTCCAGCGAGCGCTGGAGCTGGGCCTGAACAGAAACACGCATCAGCGGGTCACAAAGGTCAAATCTGGCTCATGGAGTTTCTTATTTTTGCCTCGGGGAGGCCCCCTCCTCCTCCTCCTCCTGGCTGACCTGCATTGTTTGCGTCTATTCCAGTTATTTCCTACATTTCCCAGAACCCTTTTCAAGTTACACAGAGGAAGAGGTAGGAACGTCTGGCTCCACTTCAGAGCGTCTGAGGCTCTGACACCAAAACCAGATGTTACCTGATAACAATGATGCACCGTCTGCACTCAGAGATCACCGGAGCTGAACAACATCTGCTCAGCTTCAACAAGCTGGATCAAAAAACCAGCAGACGATGGAAAAGCCGCCAGCTTTCAGACAACAACCGTGTTCCTCAGAGATTCTTTTAGGAAGCCCGTTATGAGGAGATGTTGTTGCTGCCACACCTAAACTAAACATCAGAGACAACAAGAGGACAGGAAAGAAACCAGAAAGAACAGGAAGGATAAGGGGTCAACGACCACCAGATTAAAATTACATCTAAGGCTAAAGACAAATAAACACAGTTAATATAATCTAGATATCCATGTGAAACCATTTAAAGATCAGTGACTGAAGTAACGGAGCTTCACCAGCCACCAGGAGACGGAACAACACTGAAGACTAGAGACTAAATGTGTTTTTATACCACTGCACCTTATCTACTGTTACTCTTGTGTTTTGTTTGCACATGAGATAGCAAGAAACTTAATTTAGAGTCCTTTGAATGTCAAGTGCATGTGAAGAATTGAACAATAAAAGCTCTCTTAATCTCTTAGAGGTGACTGTCAGAGGTGTCTAACGTCTTCACATGCATTACTCAGGTACAAGTATAGAAAAAGTAAAAGTATTGAATGAAGCTTTTCACTCAAGTACGAGTAAAAAAGTACTGGTTTCCAAACTACTTAAAGTATGAAAGTAAAAGTAGTCCAAGTAAAAAAGAGCAAAGAAAAAAAACTATGCTATGCTAAGCTACCTGTTTCAGCCACATTTATGCCCATTGAAAATTAATGCATTTTAGTCCAATGCAAAAAGAACCATAATTGGATGGTACGCGTCATTAGCCAATCAAAATCAAATTCACTCTATCCAGATGGTCACTTTATCCGACTAGGTTCTTTGTCTTTGATTTTTTTAACAGTAACGAAGACTCTCTCTAACAGGTTAGATGTAGAAAGTTAAGATAAATGTGGGAAATGCGTAAAAGTAAAAAGTTGGCCAACAAACTACAGTGAATTAAACGTAAAAACCTTCGTTACTTGACACATCTGATTGTTAAGGACACATAAGAGGAAAAAAAATGTGAAAATTTCAGCTAGCATCACATTAACGTGAACGTTCAAACTAAGAATAGTTTAATTTATACAGGTTATTTCCATTCTATTGCCATCTTCAGCTGTCAGATTGTCCTTTTGTCTCCAGTCACCTTGAGCTGGGAGGTTTTGTAATTTAACTCTAGGAAACTAAACCAGGACAGGTTACAGACGCTCCCGTGACAATCAAGGGAAAATTTAAAAAACACACATTTAAACGCAGCAACACGAGTGTGAGACCCTGGAAGCCAGAAGCTTTACAAATATTTCAAAACATTTTATAAACTCCCTTGTGAGATTGTAGTCATCAGTAATGCTTAGAAAAAATATAAGTAGGAAGCCAATGGCAGCTAAATGTGTTCGATTTTTTTTAAATATATAAATCTTCATTTTAAAGGGACACTTAGCAAATTTTTCATTCTTTTAAATCATTTTCTTGAGCCAGTGTGTGCTAAAATGACCCTTTACAGGGTGAATGAAAGGCTACCCAGCCCCTGTTGCCCCCTGTGGCCTGAATATTCCACTTTGACACATACCTGGCTCTGCAGTCTGCTTCCAGCATGTTTCCTGCGTGTTTTAGATCATGAACACAGGTGATTTGTTTGATTTAGTGACGAAATCACTCCCGTATAAACTAATGTAGGCTGGGGAGACATTTCAGCAGTTAGATTAAGGTGTTAAAAAGACGAACGCTCAGCGAGGAGATAAGTTTTACTCTCTGTTTCACCAACGAACACTAGGGGGTGCTAAAACCAGCCAAAACTAACTAGTGTTCCTTTAAAGACTAGAAGTTGAAAAAGGTAAAGGAGAAACAAAGATTTGACCGAGTTATCAAAACCTCTTTATTTTTGGTCATAATTAAAACAGAAATACAGTTTATTATGGTTATAATTAAAATCCCATGCATCAAATCTTTTCTAATATGTTAATTTTAGATTTAATTAAAGAAAAGGTGGCTTGATCACTACAACAATTAACTAGTTTTACTTGTGCTTGTATTTTAAATTGCTGACAGTTTTTATGTTTGAATAAGAAAAACGAGTTTTAATATTCTGACTTTAGAAGAGTTTCATTCCTGGTGCAGAAAAACGTGTTGATGTGATGTGACTATCCTTTAATCCTGGATTCCAATGATTCAACAGCTTTCAACAAGTTTTCTAAATAATGACCCAAAGATCCTTCAGATCCCAACAGTGATTTCTAATAATAAATAGGATGACAGGACAGAGCTTTGTACTCTGGATCTACAGGCTTATTAGAAGATTTTAACAGGAAATGATACATTCGACTTCCTCTACGCTGCTGCTGGACCAGAATATCTAAAAATACAAATAAAATAGGAAGTGATGGTTGGAGCACATCTCCAAAACAGAGTAAGAAACAGAATCTTGTCCAATTATTAAAACCTTAGAAAACTGTTTTATTTAGAAGCTTTTTGTTTTAAATGCTTTTGTTGTTTTAGTGTTTTGAAGTGGATTCCCACGGCACGTCTACATCCCCTTATTTCTGTGGGAAAACCTTCTAACGGAGGGGAAACCCAATGAGCATCTTTCCATCCACGCCCACATCGGACTCGGCTTCTTTTGAAAATCGACACGGATGCTTCCTTCGCTCGTCGGCGCCAGCGCATAGCCTGTGGCGTGCCGTGAAATCGGCCACGTGGGACGTCGGAGAAATGCGTCAGGGAGTTCAAGAATCTCGATTTGATGGCGATAATGAGAAAAACTGTTGTGCGTGCAAGGCTAGATAGGCAGAAACCCGGAAGAACACACTAAGAGAACACAATGCCATCTTTGATCTGATGCCCACTCACACCAGTAGAAGGTAAATGAGTCATCTAAGACAATAAGTGCAAAGAAATCTGTGGAAATTCTTATTCTGCTGCTGTGAAGGTCAAAGGAACGAGGGCGAGGGCAGAAATGTTCAACGCTGTGCCCTCTCTTTGGACAAAAGGTTTTTATACCCTAAAAATGCAAAACATCGATTGAACCAACGGATAATTAATGAGAAACTTCAGAAAAGTGAAGTAGTAACGATGTCAGACGCAACAGCAAACATAAAAGGACCTTAGAGAGACGAGAGTGGACGCCACAGAAAGCATCTCTCTGGAGGTCCAGACACAAAACGTCACCGTCTACGTCAAGAAGATCCACTCGGTCCTTTAATTTAGCTCCTGCATTCTTCGGCAGGTGTGTGACAGAAACACACACTCACCCGGCCGCTCATTCAACCCAACTGCACAAAACCCGGTTCTGCTGCTAAGAGAACCCTTTAAAACGGGCCCTTTCTTTGGGGAAGGCATCCGCTGAGGTCTTGAAGCACAAGTACAGGAATGTGCGTCATCTGTTGCGCAAAAGAGAAGAAACAATACAGAGGTAGAAGCTCTGGGATGGAAGGAGGTGAGAGGACGGAAACGGAGACACGACAGGACTTTAAAAACTAATATTTAACTGAATATCTAACCCAACAAGCTCTTTGCTCAGGCTAATACTATTGCTCGCAAGTTTAGTTTTTGTTCATCCATGTTAAAGTGGCTCTGTTTAATGCATATTGCACTCCACGCTATGCTGCCCAATTGTGGGCATCTTACAGACAAAGCAGCTTGAGGAAGTTGCATGTTGCATACAATGATGCACTGTGAATAGTTCTTAAAGTACCTAGGGGTGGGAGCGCCAGTCGGTTGTGTGTAAATGCTGGTGTGTGCACCTTTAGAGCCCTTGTGAGGAAACTGATGTTTGCTTTTAGACAACGTGTTGATGCCTCAGATAACAGTATTATTGTAGCAATCTCTGATCCTACTGTTGGCTGCTGTCGCTACACATCAGGGTTAAGAACGCACTGGCTGAGGAGTTTGAATTCTGTATCTTATATGGGTCAGATTGTTTCTTTTATTTTATTTATTAGCTTTTTTTATCTGTACCATTTTGCAGGATGTTCTTTTTTATTTTTTTATATTGTTCTTACTTGATGGTATATGGTAGTGATCTGGTTTTAGGTGTTTATTTTAGGTGATGTATTGGTGTTTTGTATACTCTGGACCTTTGAGTCTGTTAATAAAAGTCTATCCAACTCTGGGGGGTTTGGACCCCCTCAGGAATAACTTTAGTGTTTGTGGAGAAATCAAACTGAAAAAAACTCATTTAAATGAACCGTTTTGATAAGCTGTGCTGGACTGTTTTGAACTGCAACAGGTTTTGACACCACGTTTGCAGAGATGTGTAACACTCGTGTGATTATCTTTCTCCAGCCCCATGTTGGAACCAGAGTCATAAGACCCTGGTTCCAACATGGGGCTGTACCTGTAAATAAGGCAACATGTCGTTGCTTTTGTCGACTAGATGATGTCCATGAGAACGACGGTAGATCCTCTCATGCATCTGCCCAAAACAAGTCCCTGATATTCTCCTACCTGAACTTCTCGTTTCTTTCACCTCATCTTTAATCCCTGAGAACATCTGAAGCGTTACAAAAACCCTGGCTAAAGAGGGTCAACCAGATGGATCTGATACAAACTTTGCATCACACAGGCCCAAATGATGCTGGTTTGGGATCAGCTGGGAGGAAAATCCCTACAGATCATGAGCTGATGGACCTCCAGACAGAGAGGATGCAGGGACAGCAATGAACTGTGGAGCAGACGCACAACAAGCCATAACCGTCCGTTTTCATTCCCCTTGTGATGGTTCAATACACCGACCCAGCATGAGCCCTCCACCACACACACACACACACACACACACACACACACACACACACACACACACACACACACACACACACACACACGTGTGAGTTCAGTAACTAGATACAGGTAATCAATCTTCTTCCACTTCACAGGCCCAGCAATCTGTTTCCCATTAGTGTGTGTGTGTGTGTGTGTGTGTGTGTGTGTGTGTGTGTGTGTGTGTGTGTGTGTGTGTGTGTGTGTGTGTGTGTGTAGACAGCACAAACTTTGGACTGGTCTTCTGCTGAATACAAAAGAAAGAAAGAAGCGGAGGAGCGAGAGAATGAAAGGAGATGGAAAGTAGGTGAAATGGAAAGAGCAGAAGAAGTGACAGAATATCAGAACGGTGGAAATGGAACGTGACATCAGAAAGAAGCCAAGGGGACATGACAGATGACAGGAACATTAGGACAGGTTTCTGGTTCTCGTGTTCCTTCCTTCTGATGCAGCTCTTGTAGCGTTTACCCGTCTCTTTGTCTGCTCATTCCTTAGGGACCCTACTTTGATACTTTGATGACAAAGATCCAAGAAACCCCGTCTGAGGGTCGGTTGTGAAACGGGAGGAACACAGAACAAAGGTTTGTAGTTAAACAAAGGAGAAAATGATCACAAATCGTCCACCTGCACAAATTCAGCTGGCCGACACGACGCTTCTCAACCCTGTGGGTAAACCCAACATGTCACATGTTTGAGTTAAAGAAGTCAAAAAGGCAACTGGATCATCGTCTTGTTTGAAGATATTTTACCGCTTCACTTCACTTTTGGGGCAAGTAGATTTTTAATTCAAGTCCAGTCAAATCAACTTCTACATCATCTTAAAGCTTTCCAAAGTGGGAGTAGTGTGAGCCAGGACCGGTCTCAGAAACTCCACAAAACAAAAAGCAACATGACCTGGAGTTGGTTTAACAAAAATCTAATCCCATTTCAGACCGTCGGTAGTAACATGGGTAAAACCTGCAGCTTCTAGTCCATGATGGATGATGTTTTTACACAAGGCTTTAGCACAAGGTCCGAGGAGCCTTTGGTGCACATTAGCATCACATATGTGAGTAAGGAGGCTAAATATTGGGTTCGAACGCCTTTTAGGCCAGAAAAGAATCACTGTAGAGCAGAATGATCACATGGGAGGAATGATCATCTCCGTCTAAGATACTAACATTCCTCTGATGATGGAACAACACTGGTTTAGAGTGGAAGGACAGACACCACACAGAGGGACAGAGACCTAACAGTGACCAGGACCTGAAACCATCAACCAACATAGCTGAAGCCATTTCTGTCCCTTTACCACTACTCACTAGGGCCGTTTTCCACCATCAGAACTTGTACTGAAACTTTGTGGCATGCTCATGTCTCCATTTGACCCGACTGGCCCCAACGACCATTGTCCAAACAATTTCAGGAACCAACGGAGAACCTGAACAGGGGAAGGGACTCTGCATTTCAACCTTTTTGCAAGATTACTTCGATATCAGAGTTTCTGTGATTAATAAATCAGTTTTCTTACAAAGAAATAATAATTATAAAGATTATGGCAACAAGATGAATCTCTAATGGCTTCCTCTCAATATTTGGTATTGATTTTTTAATCGATTGAAGCCATTCAACTTAAAACTTTCCTTCAATAAGAATTTAAACTTTACATAATCCTCCTTAATCCACCACAGCCCTGAGCAAACCCTGAAACACAACTTAGTTTAAATCAGGATGTGAGAAGTTCCCTTAAGTCCACTCCTGTGGGACTTCTGGGTCATTTTCATCACAGACAACGCTGGGATTGGACTGAAACTTGAGAGGAAAAACTGGGATTCTGTTTTAATTATTTTATTATCTAGAACTCGTTTTCGTCAGTATGTATTATAGTTTTGTTTCATTATTCGGCTAATCATTTTACATTTTATTATTTTTCCTTGCATTAGTAAACACTCCTGCATATCTTAGCTGGGTTAACTGGGCGCTATGGTTAATGGTAAAGCACTCTGAAGCTAACCGTGTCTAAATGTGTCAACCAAACAGCGTTGGACCTTTTTTTTGGTAAAGAATATTAAATTTTACTCTAGTTTAAATCTACTCTGATCTACTGGGTTCTTTGTAGTTGGTTTGTGTTTGAAAAGTCCTGAAGACATTCTGACACTTCTCCACTTTCATCTTCCTACCTAAGTGTTCCCAGTTCCCCTCTCCTCCTCCTCCCACTAGCCCTCTCTGACGTTTTTTCCTCCTCATCCACTCCATCTTCTAGCTCTTCCTCCTCTTCCATGGGCATGTGGCAGCAGACAATAGCCCCATTGTAACCCGTCCACTCTCCTCCATCTCCCTCTTATTTCTCCACATCTATTTGTTTTCACATCCTCGGTTGAGGGAGTCGGAACGACGGCTGGATACAGAGAGTTGGAGCTAATTTGGAACAGAACACACCACAGAGACACACTGTCTGAGAGAGGCAGATGAAGAGGCAGAAAAAAGGAAAAGATGCAGAAAAGGGGGGAGAATTTAGATGGGGGGGCACAGAAACGTAAAGGAGGACGAGTTTCCCCCCACTTTCATTTACTCACTCAGAAGTAGGCGAGTGCGCTCTGAGCCCAACATCTGATACAACAGCTTAATCCTGGTATCGGTGTCAGCTCTGAGGTTCCCATAATCTCACTGGTAATTAGTGGTTAGGGGAGTTAGCGGTTAGCTTCCTCACCGGCTGCCATTGCCCCCCCACCAAAGGGTCAGTGCAGGGTGGATCCTAGAGGGCTTTGTGCTGCATACGAGGTCCGCTAGACACCATCACAGCACTTTTCTGTGTTTAAGAACCCAGAAGCATTACAGCTTCAGCATGAATAAAACAGATGTTTCAACCCAAACCTGGTCCACTAATTAAAGATGGTTTAAACACCAAGTCTGTTCAGGTGTTGGGTTAGAATATCAGAACAGATTCCCTCAGCTGGTGTCTCTGAGAGGATACAGACGGTGCAGGAATGAGCTTTTATACCAGACACGAGTCAGAAACAGCAGAGTTATTAGGAGAAACTGATCCTTTAGTGACATCTAGTGGAGAGGGCAGGAAAAAACCACTTCATGGTGGCTGACTCTCACTCTCTCCAGAAACTAACTGGGTTATTTATCGGACCACTGGTGCTCGTGTTGTGGTCTACCTGTTTCATGGCCGTCTCTCCGATCTTGTCCGAGTGTTTGCGGATGCTTTCCAGGAAGTCTCTCAGCTGCGTCATGGCCGTGTCTCTGATCTGAGTCCTCAGCTTGGGGATGTTTTCTGCCATGATGGAGCAGAACCGGTACTGACCGGCTCTAGGAAGACAGTTGTGTTCTAGCTGCTCCAACGTCCGCAACGCCGGGTAGTACCTACGACACACACACACACACCTTAGTCTCAACTTCATGATGAGGAAGCTGTGGATCAGAACTGTGTTCATCTAAAACAACTCAAGAGTGATTATAGCAGAAAATCAAAAACAGTCAAAACAAAACATCACACAGAAATAACACACACACACACACACACACACACACACACACACACACACACACACACACACACACACACACACACACACACACACGGCTGACCTCTTCCTGCTCCCTGTGAGAACAGCAGCCACAGGACAGGGAGCCGAAGGAAAACACAAACACAACAGGTCTGTGGCGCCATCTTGTGGCTGAAAGCTCATAAACAGTAAAAGTGCTGAGGAATCTAAATTTTCTCCAAGAACTTAAAGCTGCAATGGAAAATTTGGAAAACAAATTAGCTTAAAACATTTTGTTCATGCCTCTTAACAAAGTTCTAACATAGTATAGCTATAAATATATTGTAGAGATAAAAAAAATGAAAATTTACTAATAAAGTGGTTCTCGCATTTGTCTCCACCAATAACACATTTCGTACCAAAAGCAACTATTGGGCCACCCAGTTGTCAGTCTCGTCAAACTGCTGCACTTCCCTGGGTCCTCCACTCATTACACATTTGTGCATTTAGCAACAGAACACCACTGGTGTGAGCGGTTCTCCGCTCAATAATATCAGAGAAGGAGAACCAGCCGGCTGCTACCACTTCAACTTTAGGACAAACTACCAGAGTCCCAAAAAGAAAAACACCATTTGAAGTCACGGACAACAAAAGATGTTTAGACCTAGAAAACGGCGACTGGTGTTTAGCGCTCTCTCGTTTCCTCTGGCATTAGAACGACATTCTGTTATCAAATTTGGTTACTGCAGTCCATTTTTCTAAACAAAATGTTATTTGTTTCACGTTGGCATGGCGGGATGGTACTTAAAGTACGGAACCCCCAAAAAACTGACGGTATTGTTTGTTTGTGTCTTTTTTAATAGATAAAATTATTTTTAAAGGTTGTCCATACTAACCAGATCTATATATATATAATACTGATTTATGACTTTTTAATACTTTTAATTTCCCTTAAATCGATTTATCAACTTTTAATACTTTTGCAGTGTTCGCGAAAACTTTTCAGCCACGCCTGCCAAACTGGTAGACGTGAGAGCGTCTCACGCAGGACATTTTTGAACCACGTAGGACAAAATCCTCGCGGGCTTCAGACTTGTATCTATTTAACAGTGGGTATTGTAGTGACCTCTGACCTTTACATATTATACATATTTTTATTGTGAGAATAATCTGTTGACATAATTTGAAAAAAGAACCATCAATGTGATTTTCTGCCAAATTCATAAAATGAGGATTAACAGAATTTATCAGGAAATTAATAGAGATCATATAATTATTTTAAATTATTATGAAACACCAGAAACAACATATTATATATGACAATATTTCTAAATAGTGTAATGATCCATAAGGGCTTTTTGTGACTGATGCTGTAGCCTGATGTTACTGTTCCTTTAAGAGACGCTGTGGCTGGTTGAGGTGAAACTGGAAGTTGGAGATGCGGGTTTATCTCAGCTGTTTGTTAAACTACTCTAATAAACTGCTGTTAAGGACAAAATGTCATTCTGTCTGACGTTTTAGTTCATCACAAATATCACAATATAAAGAAATTATCTTTTTTTTTTGGGGGGGGGGGGGTTGGGGGGGGTTTGCACTGTGCCGTGGTCCCCGAAATGCCTAGAAACGGCCCTGGGTGTGGGACTGAGTTTTGAAGGTGATCTGAATTATATCAAATAAATGAATATTACATGCTTATAAATTATTATTATTATAAAATTACAAACGTGTAGTGGATATATCTGCCTACATTTTCCTTTTCAAACACTGTTTTGTTTTTTATGCGACTATTTTCCTGTCCTGTTTGTCTCTTAGCTGCATCTCCTCTCAATCCTCCAGAAAAACTGCTGCCTGGCTTCTTACTTTTCAACTCACAAGTTCCTTTTGAAATTAGCAGATCAAAAAGATCCGTCGACCGCAAAAATAGCAGAATGTGCGGCCGCGCCACTGAGGTGACGTCACCGATGCACTGGAGATGATCTCTGCAGCAGCGGAGCGCGTCAGGCACAAATGAAAGAAAGTATGAGCAAACGTGAACGATCGCGTGTTAATTATGTTTTTTTTTGGTGGCGCCACTTTGAGAATGTTTCTGTGGCCGTGCGCACGACGCAGCTGCCCGGCGGAGCGCATCAGTAATCAGCGCTCTGCCGCTCTCCATCCTCTCCGCCCAATAGAAGACCCGCTACCCTGAGAGTCCAAATAAATAATGTAATATATGTAGAAACTAGATCTTTTGAGGGGGAAGCCAACAAACAGTCTGCAGTTTTCAGGAAGTTTATTTTATTTTGGCACGTTCAGAGTAGACGCACGGCGTCGGTCATAATGTCCGACGATGTGAAGTTTTTCGTCGGACAATATTAAACCACGTCGGTAATGTCCGACTGTCCGACGTGTTTTCGCAAACACTGCTTTTGTAACACCTGACGGCCTCGCTGTTGATCCCCGCCGTGGAAGAGATGGGCAGAACAAAACAAGATGTGCTCCTTTTTTATTCTTGTACTTGTCAGTTGTATAAGAATGTTTCATAGCTACAGACCTGAAGCTGAAAACGTACCTTTTAGCTCTCATCTGCTCCTGAAGTCTGCTGTACATCTCCAGAACTGACGAAGCCAAACAGAGACGAAACAAAGCATTAGTAAATAAAAACCAAATCATGGGAACAAGATCTGCATGACTATTAATGTGGTGCAGATGTCACAGTTTACTCGTGTTGTCATACACAAAAGTGATTCCAACAGAACATAACTGGTCTCAAGCCCAGCCTATGGGGATCTGAATGTTTCTTTAGATTTATTTTAGATCAAACAAGTGTAGTTTGGGTCTGCCAGCTACATTAGAGCCTCTGATCTGAGGCGTTTAGGGTCTACACCAGCTCAGTGACCTTGACCTTTGGCGTTTTAGGTTACCTGGCAGACAGTGAGTCAGCTTGTCGATGGTGGTGGCGATGTTTCTCTGCTGCACTCGACACTGTTTCAGCTCCTCCATTGAACTGGTGAGCTGTGGGGGGAAACCAGGTGAGCGGAACTGATTTTACAGTAAGATCATTTATGAACCCATAAACGTACCTGTTTGCCATCTTCCTGGAGACGCTTGTTGGTTTCCGTTACTTGACTCTAGGGAACAAACACAAATTAAACCCATCCTCTCTAGTTTCCTGTCATCCATCTTCACTTAAGAGTCCAAAAGTCTCACCTTCAGTTTCTGGGCCTCTCCTCGTACTTTGAGCAGCTCTGTGATGGAGTCCACGAACCCCTGGAAGTGGTGGTTACACATCTTCTCAATGTCCCTGTCATGGTTTCTGATGCGAGCGTCCAGCTTCTCCATGAAGAGGCCATGTTCCTGACCGTCGTATACCGACCTGAACGGGGAGAATGAAATAGATCAGCATCTTCTGCTTCATTAATGCTTTGAGCTTTGTTCCAACACTTGATGTTGGCATCAAATCCACCAAAAATGTGCCTGTGATCTACAAAAACTGTCTTATTTCTTGGTCGGTGTTTCCATAAACGTATTTTTGAACAGTGGAGTCCATCTGAATGACAGGTGTCCTTTTGGCCTTTTTTTTTGTCAGGGCCCATATCATATTTGGGGGCTTGTCCGGGATTGTAGCCTCTCATTACAAAGCTGGAGTCTCTAAGATCGTGTGATGTCAGTTTGTTAGTTTTGGAGTCTCTGATCGTCACACGGCTGCAAAACTAAAGAAATGTGCACAGCTGAAGGATATTTTTGTACAAACCTTTTATTGCGTTGCTACATAAACAAGGAATACAAGTGTTGCTATTTCAACAAAGGTTGGCTGGGGGGGCACTGGTGAGTTGTTTTATTTGTTCTTATACAAACTTCTTATACTAACCCTAACCCTAACCAGTACCGGTCTACTATTAACCCCAACTTTAACCAACTCATTCACACCACCTCTAAAACCAATGAGGAGAGAGGTTGATGTCTGTTTCCATGCAAGGACAAGGAAACATGTCCGCACTTTATAAGTGAAAACTAAAAATTGGTCCTCACAGTTATTTATACACATCCCCCCACACCACACACACACACACCTGTGTATAGCTACAAGCTACTCCCCCTTCCTCTCACTAACCAGGAAATGTCCAACTTGTACAATAGGGAGCAGATCTGACGCCATGGTAGGGCTTTCTTTAGACACAAATAAACACTGGAGGTCAAACAGAACCAGAACTTTGTTCATATAAACACCAGAAACACACACACACACGAGCAAAAGTAAATACAGACACCACATGATGACATTCACTTAGATTGGGCCAGTTTAAATGTAAAGTCGTCCCTGCTCTAAAGATAAAATTCACAATGAAAAATTCAAACCCAGTTTTCTACAGTTTAATTTAGCTCCACTTATTAAACTAACGACTAAACTGAACGAATTATGTGGTTGATGGAGATTAAGATTAATTATAAGAAGAATAATCACTACCCACAACAGAATAAATAAAGCAACAAGCTGATAAACTGGTAGCACCAGGAGGTGGTTGTTGAGTCATTAGCTTACAGAAACCTCAACATTTCCCAAGGAGACGCCTGTCTGAGCTGGAGGTGCAAATAAAACTTGGTTAAGTTATTTGAAAATGTTTTAGGGCCATAAGAAATCCATTTTATCGTACTCTCCATCACACCCACAATTTTGGGACTCGTCTATTTTTGTCACCTGTAGGATTTGTGTTGGTTCCCATGGGACCAGACTAGTCTACTTCAAATCAAAGACATGGTTCTGCATTAAACTGTCTGGCGAGTAATTTACCTGCAGCGCACCTCTTCTCCTCAGCTCACAGACATTCTAGGATCTAGACCATGATCTAGACGTGCAAAAGCAACCATTGGCATGTTGACTCCCAGTTTCACATCACTGTAAACCTCTTGCTGACTTCTCTAAGTAGGCTCTTAACCCACTTAGGAGATGACTAACCAGAGTGTGAAAGCATGAATGGTGTGTGTAGCTTCATAAGTACAGACTCATGACTCAGCAGGGTGTGTGTGTGTGTGTGTGTGTGTGTGTTAGAGAACAGACCTCTGACAAGTTGGATTTTTTTAATCAGCATGTAGGAGGACTTTTTTAACTTAAGCACTAGAGGTCGCCAGATTAGGGTTTTTATTGGCTGATGCCAATGAGGTCAGAACATCTGATGGCTGATTTCCGAGGCTAATTTATGTCATATTAATGTAATAATATAATATTAATACACACTTCAATCTAACAATCCAGTAATTTAGAAAAAATGACAAAAGCACTTTGTCTCTATGGGATATAAAAGACTGAAAAGCAAGAATGTGGATGAAAGAGGTGACATGAGGTCAGCAATGAAGCAATACAACCAGCAGATCTGTGGTGGTACGATAGATATAATATGACTTGAACAATATAGATTGTTCTATTATTTAACCATTAACTCCAAATCAAACACACAAAGTGAACGTCTCAGCCGGAGACTAACAACAGCTTTGGCTCATCACACAGGAGCAACCTCTGCAGGTCAGACTCTTCATGTCCACTTACGTCTCATGGGAGACAACAACACTCATTTGAGGAGACGAACAATCGTCTTTTGGGACAGAGAACACAAATGGTTTGGGACAGGCGTAAAAGAAGTCATCTTGAATCATTTTAAGGTAGTTTAACAGCAACTGACACCTTCAGACATGATAAAAACAGGTCTCATTTAGACCAAAACCAACAAAGACCCCAATGACTCTCAGAAGCTCACAATGGCACAGGCAATGTTGTTTTAAAGCTGGTAGTGAGCATTTGTCTTTTAGAATGACAAATAATTAAGTCCCTATGATTTTCACTAGGAGGAAAAATCAGTTGGACATTAAAACAGATTTTAGTGTAAAACACAGAAAGTCAAAGAATATTTTGAGTTGAATGTCAAAACACAAAAGTTCACAAGTCCATAATTGCCTTTAACTACAGTAGTTTAGAGCAGTACGATGTTCAAACAATATCCATGATTTGGGCTTTTTGGTTATATTTATTACGTGCGATCAACTCAAACTGCAACAAAATACGGGTCAGCCCGAACAAAGAGGAAGTAAGCTAGCATTAGCCTAACTCTCAGCTAACTCTTCCACATGAAAACACATCAGCAGATGAGAGACGAGTTTATTAAAGACTTTGTGCAAAGAAAGTGCAGAACAAGAAAACAGAACGAACGAAAGTAGGAATGAAAGAACAGAAGCAGCACCCGTTTAGATGAAGCAAATTAAAAAGCTAGAAGTCATCAACATCATCATCATCCTCCGTATGTGTATCGTCAAGAATCTGGCGATTCGATATTTATCACAAAACAGGAGACGATATTGTGATGCTAAAAGCCAGACAACATTTATCATTTTAACATCAAATTGAAATGGAAAACTCAGGCCAGACGCTTCCAATAGTTTTATATTATGGAGCATTAAGGAATTTTTATTTTCACACAAAGACTAATTTTTAGTTTTAGGGATTTTCGTGTATATTTTGAAGCACTTTAATAAAGGATTGTGTCATTCATGAAACTTGAGCTACTTTCCTATTGAATTCTTAAATCATATACAATAAGACACTTGCGGGTGAAGAAAATCTTTAAAATAATAAAACATGGTTTTCAGAAATATAAAATAAGCTCTTCAGATGAGAAGTTAAACGTCTGTGACATTTCTGAACCTCCTAGGTTTATCTGAACGGCGGCTAATTACCAGAGCTGCTCACTGCGATATTAAAACAGGATGTAGCCTGGTCATCTGGAGGGAAATGTTTGTATCCTGAGGGAGTCAGCCGAACCATCAGTCATATTTCATCAGTCAGGGAGGGATTTAACAGCGAGCCTCGACCTGCTCACTGCAGCTTCAAACAAATCCAGGGGGAACTCATGAGGCTGAATAGCAGAACTTGTTTTATTTATAGCTAGAATTTAGCTAATAACTGAAATATTCTGATGATGTGTGCAGAAGACAACCCTGGTCTAAGCTGTGCAGAACATCCTGACAGGGTTACTTAGGAATATATATATGATGTTGTTATATAATTTATAGGAACATCTCTGTTTGCTGTTAGAACAGCAGTGGGGTTAATGAAGGCCAGAGGAACATCAGAAGATGTAAATAATAAATGAAGGACCTTCAGGCCAGGGTTGAGCAACAAGAAGACAGGATCTGGAGGATGGGGAAGTGGATTTATGTAACCTCACAGCTGTAAGGAGTCAGTCAGAAAACCTCATGATCAACAGGTTCCACCTGCCAACAGGGTGGAGGAACACATGATGGAGCTAAAACAACCAAGTTCCACAAGTTTTCCTGATGAAGACTGTAGCTGGAGGTGAAATAATCTGATGCTGGAGCAGAGGACGAAGACTCTCTGGACAAGGAATAAAAATATAACCTTCCCTTGTTTTTCTGACCTTTGTCCTGAGCCACTTTGGGCCAAAAGACATTGATCTTATTTTTGTTTAATGAGTATGACGATTGTGTGCAAAAAGGACACTCGATACATCAGCTGCAACATCAGTATCGGCCAACGTTAATCATCTCTTTCTGTTTCAGCCCGATTAATCTGGGCAGATATTAACAACCAACGTTTATTACCATCTTTATGCCATTTGCACATGTTGGGGGGGGGCATGTGGCTGGGTGTGTGACAGTGATGCAGCACAACTAGACTAGAGAGGTGTTTAACAGAAGCATTGAAGCTATGTAGGTGGTGTTGACCAAAGAACATAAAATTAAACAAAAAGCATTTCCTGCTGTATTTAGAAGAGTCGATGACTGCACGCGTCCTCCAGCCTTCCTACATGTTCACTAAAGAAACAACCTTACTTATTGCTGCTTATTTTCAAATGTCCGCTTCAAGCACAGCGTCTACGGCTGCCTGACTGGGAAGTGTCACCGCAGTAATGGAAGTGGCTCGAGTTCCAGTTATTTAGCTGAATCGGTCTATATTCAGAGTTTTCTCTGCGTTGTTTTACAGAGACGGGCCACCTGGACGTTTTTCTGGGCTGCCTGATTGTTTTTTCTACAAAAACACAGACTTGTGGGTAATTTAAAAAAAAACTTTATGTTTACCTAAAAAAGTTTAAATGAAAAATATAAAACAGTCTCTAATGGAACAATGTGTTTAAAACATAGCTTAGATGGTTGCATTCAGCCTTCTATAGTGACTAAATTTAGCAAAAAGACTTCCAAATATAAACCGTCCAACATTTAAAGTGAGGTAAAAAAAAAAACTGACATTGGTTCCTCTGTGTGTGTGTGTGTGTGTCGCTCTCTGAACAGCTCACACACACTCACAGAAGAATGTGTCAGCTAGACGAGAGGCACAAAGTTGTCAGGTTGTGTTAGAAGCTGGATCCATAGAGGGCTGATAAACACTCTGGGACATCAGAGCCCATTACTGACCTAAAACTGGTTTAAATGGGTCTCACATCACATGATCTAAATGACTCATCCAGTGGGTGAGCTTAAATTAACACTTATTTATATCAGAGCTAAAGTAAACAGAAGTTCTGATTTTGGTGTTTAAAAAAAACTTAAATTTTCATTTATCAGGGCTCCTGGGCCATTTTGAGCACCAACAAAGTTTCATATTAAAGAGGCTCAAGGAAAAGTTTCCTATATTAAAAGAGTTGTTCTAGAACCCCTTTAAGAATGAAATCATGATAGCAAATACACTTTGAAGCTTTATACAGGTCTTCCTCCCTGATGTATGCATAGAAGCACTCCAAACACTCTCATTGGTTAATGAAGCCTGCAGACTCCAGGTGGACGCTCCTATAGGCGCCAGATGTCAATCAAAGGTATTATATGTGATTAATGGATTTAGTGTGACTATTGATGCGACAGTGAACATAAATTATTTAGCAAATGTTGCGTGTTGACCTGTGATGTGCTGTACTTGTGTGTAAAGCAGGTTTAGTTTATAGGTCAAAAACTGTCCCCATTAGACATGCTGTCACTTCTTAGTGTGTCCAGAAAATAGCTGGCGCATGGGGGTGGTGAGAGAGAAACACACACATCTGCAAGAACACAAACACACCTTTGATTAGCCTTCAATAGCTCAGTTCCTCCGCTGCATTTCCTTCTCCATTCACTGCCTGTTTCCTCTTAGAGACAATCACAGCAAACACCAAGAGCAGTCGCTCAGAGGCTGTAAGTTTCCATTTCTGAGTTGGATTCCTAAATAAAACTGACTCACACGTGTCTAATTTTAAAAAATGACATGCTGCTGTGGTAAAAAAGTGTTTATGTGCCAAAGCCTTCCCATGAAGGGCTGAGCAGAAACAGGGATGTGACCATTGACCAAATGCAGAATAAATAAAGCTGCATCAATTACAGGCTCCTGCTAAAACAGCCTCCAGTTACAAACCAGCAGCTAATGTCATGTCTTCAGTTTGAAAACGAGACAGAAGAAAACCTTCACTGAGGAGTCTCTGTTAGAGTCTAAACACAAGCAGGGTTTGTAAAGGCAGCTGCACTTGACACTCCTTGATTTAGCGCTTAGATTACCCGTTACTAAAAAGCTAAAAGCTGTCAAAATGCCCTTCAGAAGGCTGGCAGACCCAAGTCACAAACCCACGAGTTACTTGGGGAAAAGAGCGCTGAGCTAATTTTAACAGCCTCGTTTCCCAATATGAGCAGAATGACAATTGGTTAGCCGAGGATGCTAATGCTAGCCAAAGCGATTAAAATACCTGTGGATGAGTTAAAAAAGTTGTGTGACAACGCTGGAAGAAAAGAGGTGGATTAAAAACATTAGGTCAGTTCGGTCATTCAGTAGTTTCTGGTAAAGTTTTTAACACCGGGTTCTGGGATGTGTTCGACCCAGCTTTGATGTTTGCTAAAGTTAGCCGGCTAGCTGTCCGATAATGGATGCATGTGTGTTAAAGTTTTGCGCGAGCTCCGGGAGAGGAGTGACGCCGACGGGTAAGCTGTCTTCCCGTTGCTGACAGGGGACGTCCGCCGGGGTGTTACTCACCGGAGGGTCGGCCCGATACAGTTGGTCTCGGTGCTCTCGATTTCCCGCAGTATGCGTTCGTGTTCGGCGGCTGTCTCTACACTCGCCATCCTGCATGTTGCTCTGAACGGTTCCGAGAGCTGCGCTGAA
>SSNS01000595.1:164634-183757 GCA_006937985.1 Aphyosemion australe
CGGACCGACGGGGAGGAGGAACCGTAGGGTTGGTTCGATGTTTACGACGAGCAGCCCGAAGGAGCGGAGTTTATCTCCATTGTAGTAATCTTCTAAATAAAGAAGTTGTCTTAAATCTATAAATAGTGCAAATTCAAATGAATGAGTTAAATAAAATTGATGAGCTGATTTTCTGGTCTTAAAACCAACTAACCCATTAACATCCATGTTTTTACGTTTCTAATAAACCTGAACAAATAATAATACTTCATTTTTTTGTATAATTGAGGTAAACAAAAAGGCCAATAAACAGTTAACCAGTTTGGACGAGGTCTATAATATTTGGCTTGAATCAATATTTTCTAGATTAAGTGAACAACTTTTTTCTTCTTTATTTAAAATTAAGATTGTATAAATGCAAAATTTCCCCCTAAACTTTTCCCTTTTTTTACAATCAGGATTTTTACCAACAACTGTTTAATTTCAACGATGATATTTGACAATTATTTGAATGTTTTAATAGAAAAAATGTGACGATAAAGTGACTTTACTAAACTTACACACTCCAATTAAATGTGGACCAATTTTTATCAATTTACCGGAAACTATTGGACAAAGAACTTCTCAATTTGAGAGATAAAGTAGGACTTCCTTTATGTGTTTTTCAAAATAAAACTCAAGCTGGATAAATGACTATTTCTCTAAGCTTTACAAAACACTTTTTTGTATTTCACGGCATAATCAATGTTGTAGATTCAAATGGTTTGATCCTACTCAAACGAACAAACAATAAAATAAAATTTGTAATATGTAAAAACAGGCTTTTATTTATTTTGTATTCTTGTTAACATAACATCCTGTTTACGTCTGCGTAACCCTCGCTAGCTTAACACAGCTACGTTAACCTGCAGTCAGACAGAAACAGGAGCAAGAAAAGTTCAAATGGAGGTAGAAAAATGAACTGTAATGATGTTTTTGCACACCAGTGAAGACATGCACCAAGTGTTAAACTTATTTTATTGTAAATAGGTGGTTGTTTGGAGACTGATAGACGTGTCTTGGCTGCTCGGTTTAGCTAGCAATCAGTAAATTCAGAAGGATCAGAGTCCAGATGCACTGATAACTTAATCAGCTACTGGGAATTCAAAATTTAACACCGATTTTAATGCACATAGAGCTTTGATGTGCATTTTCGGTTACATTCTTTCACTTGCGTGTGTTTTAATGTTTAAATCCTGCAGAACTCAGATTTCTGGACAAACTATTGCAGTAGGTCATATTTAATAATTTTGTGTTGACCTGTCCCAGCCTCAGAAGAAGCTGATCAACTCAGTGGACAGCTGTGTGGACGAGGCTCTCTGTGGCCTTGTCAGGGCCTCCGGGGGCCTCTCTCTGCTGAAGGGCCACAGAGTTGTGCTCCGCTCTGATCTGGACAACCTGAAGGGCAAAGTGGCCCTGCTGTCTGGAGGGGGATCAGGACATGAGCCGGCACACGGGGGTAAGACCATGCAGCAAAACTAAATCACAGTTGAACCATTTCAGCGCTCTGTCCCAGTGACTCTACCCTGCGTTTGTGTCTTCAGGTTACATTGGAGCAGGTATGCTGTCTGCAGCTGTGGCTGGAGGCGTGTTTGCCTCACCGCCTCCAACCAGCATCCTGGCTGCCATTCTCGCCTTACACAAAGCAGGTAATCCCAGCAGCAAGAGCCGCTTTAAGTTAAAATAAGACTAAATAACTAACACGTGTCCTTCTACAGGAGCCTCTGGGGTCCTTCTGATTGTGAAGAACTACACAGGTGACCGCCTGAACTTTGGCCTGGCTGCTGAGCAGGCCCGTAACCAGGGGGTGGCCGTTGACATGGTGATAGTTGCTGAGGACTGCGCCTTCAACCAGCCCAGTAAGGCTGGCAGACGAGGCTTGTGTGGTACCGTCTTCATACACAAGGTTTGTGATTAAAGAAAAGCATCTTGTGTTACTTCAGGAAGAACGTTTAGATTTAAAGTTTCCAGAACTTTATTTACCCTTTTTCTGTTTTATTTGAATCTTTTTGCATTTATCTTTCTGGGTGCAGCTGGCAGGAGCTCTGGCAGAAGAAAGCTGCCCTTTGGACCAGATTGTTTCCAAGGTGACGGAGATTCTAAAGGGGATTGGTGAGTATTTTTAGTTCATTTCTGCCTTTAAAGCATAATTAATAAGTTTCCCGCTACTCCCTCCTACTGGTTGAAATCAAAATTACAGCTGTTGTAAACAACCCTGCAGCAGCCTGCTTTAGCTAGCACTATCAACAAGCTAACGCTAGTGCGGGCCAATTGATACTAAATAAACCATGAAGTAAAAAGATTCACACTGTAGACCAAAAATATTATTACTTACAAGTCCAGCAGCAACAAAGCCAGGTCACCATCAGTCTGTGATTTCGTAGCCTCCTTTAGGTCGCACTGGTGTTCACTCTGGTTTTAGCTCTTTGCTTCACCTCCAAAGACATTTCTCTCCTACTTTTACTTCCAGACTCCACCATGATGCCAACAGAGAAGCAAAATTCTTCTTCTTGTGCTTTAGTTGACGGTTGGTGAACTAGAAATCCAACTGCTAGCCTTTATATTAGCTACAGGCACAGTATACAGCTATTGCCATAAAGCATGTAGAGACCTCGCCCTGGTGTTCCTACATGAACCACAAAACTGTTAAGTGCAGCTTCTGGTCAGCAGAGGGCTGTCCAATGTGAAGTTGCTCAAGTTTATGGCTCAAGAATCACTGAAACCAGTTTGAAAGCAATAGCTTAAAGTGTTAAAAACTCTTTAGTGTTGCTTTAAATACTTGCCATAGGTTCTATATCATTGACTTCTATGTTGCAGGTACTCTGGGGGTGAGTTTGTCTCCATGCAGCGTTCCCGGCTGCCTGCCTTCATTCGACCTGCCGCCAGGAGACATGGAGCTGGGACTGGGTGAGGAGGTGGGGGGAGGACGGGTCAGGGATCGTATAGGTCTCATAGTTCAACTATTTAAAATGTAGACCAGAAAAGGATAAACAAATATTTGAAAATATATAATTTGCTTTAATTTTTGTTTTGCAGGTCATTATCATATATAATTTATACAAATATAAAATAATAGGAAGTTTAAATGTGTGGATAAAATATGGACAAAAACACATATTTTAAGAAGTTAAAAACAGCTCCATCTAGTGGCTCTGATCGGTTAATAAAGAAAACTAATTAGAGGTTTTGTTCATTAGCAAAATATCTCATGAACCACTCAATGGATTTTAATGAGACTCTTTGAAATTAATCAGCAGATTTTAATTTACAACTGATTAACTTTCATAGTCAATTCAATGCAAGATGGCCGCAAGAAGTTATCATCATTACCAAACTCAAACATGGCTGGAATTGGAGATATTGCGCTCCTCTCATGGCAGTTGTTGGTCATTCACAACAAGTTCAGAGCACATGAGATATTTACAGATTAGAACACATTAGCTACAACGTCATTTTTAAACACAAACCAGTGCTAACTGGAACCAAATCTCTAATCATCCACAGGTCATGTGACAGGCCTTTACTGTAGGAAGCTTTCCTGAGCACTGATCCGTGTTTTCCATCCTTCAGGAATCCACGGTGAACCAGGAATCAAGAGATCAAAGGTGATTCAACAATCAAACAATAAAAGCCTAAATGTGTTTTCCACATATGTAGATCGCTCTGTTCTTGTGTTGTTTTTTACCCAGGTGGCATCTGCTGATGAAGTGGTGAAGACCATGCTAGATCACATGACAAACCCAGATAGCCAATCACATCTGCCTCTAAGTTCAGGTCCAGTGTCTGAGCTCTAGAAGGACATTATTTTTAATGTCTGAGCTCGTTAGAATCTAGTTTTTGTCTGTTCCATGCAGGCGACGCCGTTGTTTTGTGTGTGAACAACCTCGGAGCTCTGTCGTGTCTGGAGATGGCCGTGGTGACCGGAGCAGCCCTCAATTGCCTGGGTGAGCGGAGAGTATGTTGTTTGGTGTGTTTTCAAACAAATTTTGATTTGTTATTTTTGCTGTCTCATACTGGTTCTTCTGTCTGTTGGATGATGACAGCAAAACAATTAAAAGCTGGAGTCCGTATTAGATTGTTTTGGTAAAGTGTGGATGGAGATAACTCACCCGTGCTTCTGTGGTTTCAGAGAGCCGTGGCGTGGTGGTTGTCAGGGTGATGTCCGGCGCATTTATGACATCGCTGGAGATGGCAGGAGTGTCGCTGACCCTGATGAAAATCAACCCAGAAATACTGAGACTGTTTGGTAGGCTTTCAAGCACAAAAACCTACTTGATGACTAAGGATTCTCTTAAACCTATAGTTTTTTATACAGCGTAAAGTTTCCTCTCTTATAATCCATTTTATTACAAAATTACAATTACTACAATGCAATTTTGTCATTGTTTCTGAAAATCTCTGTATTTCCAGACATGATGCTGCCAAAAAGTGTTGTTGTTTTTTCTTGAAATTGAAGAATCTCTTATTTATTATTGTGATCAGGGTCCTAAACTCATATATCATTTAAGTGTAGACTATTTCAAACCCAGCTTAGGATAATTGTAGTTTTTCTGGCTAATATGTTATTTAAGAATGGAAGGGGGACCAAGGACTCATCCCTGTGGAACACCATGACTCTACTGTTACATGACAGCAAAAGTTACATTTTTAATAATACATTCATTATTGTGAACAGGGCCTTAAACTCATGTTTTTAGGTGTAGACAATTTCAGACGTAGCTTAGGATAATTCTAGTTTTACCTAAGATCTGCTTTCAGAATAAAATAGGGACCAAGGACACATCCCTGTGGTACACCATGACTCAGCTGTTACATGAAAAATTACAACAAAAGCTCAGTTTGAGAGAAACTGGTGTTAGAAATTGAGAACAGAGTGCCTAAATCAGACCCAGGACTCTAAATAACATGGGGCAAATGCTGTTTCTGAGATAGTTCCAATACAAATTGTATTTTGTATCGAAGTACAAACCCCTAGTTCTCTTATCTTATCCAGATGCTACGACTAGCGCCCCCGCCTGGCCCAGTCTCAGCAGTGTGTGTGTGAGTGGTCGCAGCTACACCATAGACTCTCCTGTCCTCACCATGCGGCCGCAAGACGACGCACACTCAGAAGGTCAGTCTCATTATTCCCAGTTTGTTCTGTAATATCAAAAAGGAAATGAGACAAATCCTCGTAGAGATGCAACCTCACACTTAGATGCCACGGCAACAACACAAGAACAGAGCGATACGTTGCTTTTATGTAGTAAAGTTTATTTAATTGAGCTTTTTCTGTTATGATATTTTTACAAAAGAGCTCCCAGCTGCATCAGTCAAGATCGTAAACGCTACTTTTTCTTTCCGTCAGGGCCTCGAAGTCCTGTGATGCGTAAAGCTTTGGAAAAGATTTGTTCCACTTTGCTGGAAAAGCAGGAGGAACTAAACTCCCTGGATCGGGCCTCCGGGGACGGAGACTGTGGGAACACTCACGCTCAAGCTGCCAGAGGTAGGAAAAGCTGTCGGCAGTGGGCGGAGCTTAAAGGCAGGCTAAAGACGCCTCTAAACATACTTGTAACGTTTTAATGCAGCCATTCAGGAGTGGCTCCAGGATCATGTGGTCCCTGGTTGCCCGGGGCAACTGCTGTCAGTCCTCGCTGGATTGGTGCAAGAGAAGATGGGCGGGTCTTCTGGAGCGGTGAGACCAATCAGATGGTGTTTTACAGCTGAACGCACACGCTGACGCTCCTCTCTGTTGTCTTTAAGTTGTACAGTTTGTTCCTCACGGCAGCAGCTGGTCATGTGACCGAGGGGCGGAGCGATGCTGCTGCCTGGGCTAGCGCAGTGCATGCTGGGACACAAGCCATGAGAAGGTGCACAAATCAGAAGCTAACTAGATAAATATTTGTAAATAAATATTTTGTTTTCTAAATGTTATCAACATCTTTAGGTGCTTTCAACTATGGACCTAATTACACAATAAAAAGCTAAATTTTGAATTATTCTTACCTGTGAGACTTGGTTTTTCCTTTATATTCAGACATTATTCAGTCAAAGGAAGAACATCAGGTGATACTGTAGCTACTCCTCCTGTTGTATAGTTAACTTCATTGAATTTGTAGTACGATGGGCTGCTTCTGCTTGGGCAACAGGGTGGACAGGCAGAAAAAAAGACAAATAACCAAAAGGAAGAGATAGAGAGAGAAAAACAGATATGATGAACATCAAATGTCTTCCAGGTATGGAGGTGCTGACCCTGGAGATAGAACCATGGTGAGGAACAATAATCTTCATTTTAACGTGTTACTTTTTACTGCTAGTTCTCACCTTGAGACTTCACCTCCCTCTGTAGCTGGATGCTTTGTGTCCTGCAGTAGACGAGCTGATGAAGCTGACCACAGCTCCACCCAGTGGAACAATGGCTGTACTACAGGCTGCTGTCCAGGTGCAGTAACGACACACAGCAGCACATCTGCACGTTAATCATCGTGGCATCATCTTGAAACCTCCTTGTCGTCCCGTAGAAAGCGGCATCAGGTGCAGAGGCGACCCGTGACCTCACAGCAAGGGCCGGGCGAGCCAGCTACATCGCCGCTGACCGGGTTACCCTCCCCGACCCTGGCGCCGTGGCCGTTGCTGCCATCTTGAGAGCTGTTATGGAGACTCTGGAGGAGCAGTATTTAAACAAATGAACAGGAAATTAGCAGAGATTTGTCCATGAGAGCAGTCTTCTCTAATTATAATCTAACACGTCAATGTGGACCAAATGCATTTTGATTTCATGGTAGTAATTTTCTGAGACAAAGAGAGAAATTGTATAGAAATGTTTTCCAATGAATGTAATTAACATAATGTGAATAAATGCGAGTTTAGTATAATTTATAATAGTTTCTAATAATTGCCACACTGAGGCATTCACTGTAACATTCCTGTTTAGGTGATTTCACTTGGAAAATAAAAAATTAAATATTTGTGTGGTTTTTTTTTATCTTCCACAGCATTCACTTCTTCATGTTGTCGTACTTTAATAAAATGAGATCAAAGGTTCTCATGATTTTCTCATACACCAGTAACATCAAACCTGTTTATTCTCTCTTTTACCTCTTCTCTTCCTTTAACTCTCATTTCTTGGTGTGTTTCTCAGCCTCCAGACCTACATCTACTTCCTGACACACACAATGTTTCTCACACGCTTTCAACACTCCCACACACACCCAACCTACCATGTAACACAGACAAATGCTTTCAGTTTGATCAACTCTGCTGCACACAGACACGACAAAGGTAATTGTTTCTTGTGTTGTATTGTGTGATGTGTCGATGTGATAAAATCCCAGTATAACCAGTGGAAACCTAAAAATACACCAAAATATTTGTTTTTGCACTGTAATATCTGCGTCACTGCAGAAATTATGTGTTCATATATTCATACATTTAAGAACTAATTTGCATTATTTACAAATCAATATTTAAAAAAAATCAGATCTCAAATGGATTAGTGTATAATGGTAAAATTTAGTGTATAATCAATGTAAATAACTTATAAATGGTTGCTGCTGCTAGAAACAACAATGGTCTATTGATGTTGAATGTAAGAATTTGTGTTTCTAATAAATCAGCTAAAATGAGATATTTTAGAAAAATGAAAATGAATGTAATATTTCATAGGCCTATAACATTAAATAAGTTAGTTTGTGAAACATGTTTGAAAATTTGTTACGTTACATAATCTGCTACTAAAATGGATTACTGTTGCAGGAATATGTAAATTTAATGGTTTTTTCGGTTAATGTCAGCAGAAGAAGAAACTGCAAACTTAACAAAGCCACAAACTTTGAAAGAGGAAATTAAACATCTGAACACACAAACTCAGCATTTCTGAACAAATCAGAAATTTTACTCGAAACACGCAATTCGGCTCAAGTTTGAGCAAATGCTGAGCTAGCTTATTCAGCAATTTGGTCTAAAGTTGTTTAAAACAAACTATACAAATTATCTACCTAAAAATCCAGGGTAACACTTTACAATAAGGGTCCCATTATTAACGTTACTTACTGCATTATTAAGCATTAATAAACAAAGGGTCTCTTTATTAAGGTTACTGTATTGTTAAGGTGTCCTTAAGGTTAGGTTAAAGGGCCAGAGGGTGTCTGCTTAGTTAGCTAAGCAGTTAATACTTTATTTAATAGTTTATTAATGCTTAATAATGCACTAAGTAAGGACCCTTATTGTAAATTGTTACCATTCCCAAATCCTATCAGCCAAGAACAGATAGTTAGCTCTTCTTAAAAACCAACATCAAGTATTAGCTTGATTAGCTAGCTAGCTCGTTTAGCTAACACCCAGGTACATTTTATGTTTCATGTTTGAGAATCACTGATTGGATTTTGTTTTGCTCAATCAAAATGTTTAATTAACCATTTTCAGTGCTTATGTAACGTTGTTAGCTGCACATGATAGCTTCACTCCATGTCTAACTAGGATTTTAGATGAAATTATCGTCCAAATATGTGAGTTGAGCTGAATTGTGTTCTACATTTGGAGAGCTCGTGCTAATTTAGTATTAATTTATTAAACTGATTTTGATTCGATTTCCTGGTTCAGTATTGCATTAATCAAGGCCAACACTTCATTAGCTCGATGCTTTTGCTTCACTGCTGATTGCTTGCACATCATTTTTCTCACACCACAAACATTCAGATGTTTCTATGATTGTACGCGTTTATATCTCTTGCACGCGCCTTAACCGTCGCCTGCACCAAACCCCAAAGACAAATCCTCAACAACTGATATGGTAATGAATGTGATTCTGATTCCATAAAGATAAAAGAACTGAACGTGTCTGAGACAATAAATAACACGTTACGAATGTTTGCAGTTTCATTTGAATCTTGTTATCTAAACACTGAAAATGGGTTTTCAAGTCAGATTTTCTGAATATTGCATCAAGCAACTTCCTCTGTTCTGGTTTTAATGTAAAATTAAAATTTTAAAAAGGCCCTGGATGCTTTTTAGGTGCAGCAAAGCGTATGAAATGTGTCACGATTTTTAGAAAACAAATACATCACCACAGTTCATCATGAGTATATTATTATTTCCTATATTTGCTTATCTCTTATTTTTTATCTTTCTTTTTGCACCAAGTACTGCAGCAATTTCCTAATGTTGTGATTTCTCACACATCTGGCAATAAAACCCTTCTGATTCTGATCTGATTCTGATTCATATTGACAGATTTAGCAGGTTAGAGGTATATTTTTGCACTAATAATGTAGATTATAGGGCCAGCAGAAATAACACTGCTGGGCACAAGAACAGTGTTTTTGAGGGTATCACCCCAGTGACACGCTTGTGCAACCCTAAAGGTTTTGCTCTGAGGGTGCATTTAATCAGTAATCATTAGAACATGTGCAAACCCAAAACAAAGAACTGCTGCAGAGACTAAATTCACCATTCTAGAAATGCATCAGGGGCCTCACAAACCTAGGCAGCACTTTGGGCATGCCTGATCTAAGGCACCTGCCTGCATAAAAATTAAACACTTTGTAAAAGAAAATACACAAAATATTTAATAAAATCCAGCCAATCAGTAGCAAGACTAAAGAGTGTTGTCTGTAGAAAGGTGAAACTGTCTTGAGTTTGGTTTTTCTGTCCCGTGCATGAGCAGCTGACTGGTGCAGCTGGTGCTCACTGTGTGGTCACTGTGTGAATGTTGTGGTTAGGGAACCCCAAAGCAGGTTTAAACCCCTGAAACCCAGGCACTGGTCTGTATCCGGCCCCCCACGATGATCCTAACCCATCATGTTGTTCTCGTTACTCTCACAGTTGCTCACTCAGGAAACGGGAAAACATCTGCTTTCATGGTTTTACTCACACACCTGTTAACTAGAAAAACAACCCAGCTGAGGCCTGGGTTGCCATGGTAACGACATAACGGCAATGCCAGGATGCTGATCTGATGTTTTTATGTTGCTGTGCTGACACCCTTTACTGTGTCCTAAAACATGACATCCTCCCATGTTTGCAGGAAACACAGAGTCATTTCTGTCAAACTGGAACAAAGGCTGAAGCTTTTATGTGTTTCAGATGCAGTTTGCCTGCAGCCATGTTGTCTGTAACTGGAGGTCAGATGGAGCAGGTGAGTCTGGTCACGTCCAGCCCTTAAAACCACCACAAACTGTAAACACAATGTTTTCATGGTTGGATTTTTTTAACATAAAACACGACGCATGTTACCGCCCAAACGCTAGAACAGTTTGTGGTAACACTTTAAAATAAGGGTCCCATTATTAACATCACTTAGTGCATTATTAAGCATTAATAAACAAAGGGTCCCATTATTAACGTCATAGTGCATTATTTTATTAATGTCACTTAGTGCATTATTAAGCATTACTAAACAAAGGGCCCCATTATTAACGTCACTTAGTGCATTATTAAGCATTAATAAACAAGGGTCCCATTATTAACGTAACTTTGTGCATTATTAAGCATTAATAAACAAGGGTCCCATTATTAACGTAACTTAGTGCATTATTAAGCGTTAATAAACAAAGAGCCTCTTTATTAACGTTTGCAATATTGTTAACTATTAAGTGTCTTTAAGGTTAGAACATAGGGCCAGGGGTGTGTGTCTGCTTAGTAATGCACTACTGAATATTAACATTAATATTAAGCAGTTGTTAATAATTTATTTAATAGTTTTTTAATGCTTAATAATGCACTAAGTAACGTTAACAAAGGGACCCTTATTGTGAAATGTTACAGTTTGTTTTTATCGCACATTTCAGCTGCCAAAAAATGTATCTGCTTCCTGATTGGTACGAGACACTTTAGATACGAGACACTAAGAACAAAATAAACTCAAGTGATTTCTTACTGCTTGTTCTTATTTAATAAGTTTTAATTTTTGTTGCTTCAGTTGGCTTTGTAAAACTATTTTTCACTCAAACCACAGGTGATTCTGTCAGCAGGCCTGAATACGAAAACATAGTGGGTGTAAAACAGCAGAAAGGTACACTGTCTCTCTCTCTCTCCCTCACACACACACACACACACACACACACACATTGAAAATTCAACATATCTGGATGTTTGTTTCTGTCACAAATGTTAATATAATCTCAAGAGTATTGCAGTGAAATAACAGGAAAGCCTATTGAAGAGGCAATGGCCTGTGTGTGTTTGTGTTTGTGTGTGTGCGTGTGTGTGTGTGCATGCATGCGTGCGTGCGTGTGTGCTTGCATGTGTTTGTGTGCATGCGTGTGTGTGTGTGTGGGCAGTCTTTCAAAAGCAAGAGCGACGGAGACAGTGTAGATGTGCAGATAGCTATTGAATATGGGGAAAGCCCACACTGTTAGATGAGTTTAATTATTCAAGAAAAGTTTTTACAAAATGGAAATTTGATTATCACTGATACAGAACTTCAAAAAACACATTTTCTTTTTGTTACCTTTGTTCTCAGAGTGGTCGCTCACTAAAGAAAGACAGAAAGAAAAAAGCAAGTCTCTTTTCTTTGGTCTTCTCTGTCTGTGAACTTTCCTCTAGAAGTTTTTTGTTTGTTCTTTACAAACTTGTGTTCATTTTTAAAGATTAGTTTTTTGTCTGCAACCCTTACAAATAACCCCTACTTATTTATCGTATGTATAAATGGTCGCTCACTAAAGAAAGACAGAAAGAAAAAAGCAAGTCTCTTTTCTTTGGTCTTCTCTGTCTGTGAACTTTCCTCTAGAAGTTTTTTGTTTGTTCTTTACAAACTTGTGTTCATTTTTAAAGATTAGTTTTTTGTCTGCAACCCTTACAAATAACCCCTACTTATTTATCGTATGTATAAAATAATGTAATTATAATCAGTCATGAACTTTAACCAACTTCTTTGTAATTCATCTGTGGGAAAGTCTGCCTGATGTGACCCGCCGTGGTTTAGAAGATGTTTTAACACGTTTGGGTTGTAGGTGAACAACAGAAAGTCATTATCTTAAAGCCCAGTTTATGGTTTATGATCACTCTCACGACACATACGCGTGGGAAGGAGGTGTTGAACACCGATTGGTCCATCCATGATAACAAAGATTCTCTAGAGAACCAGAGACTGAAAAAAACCCAGAATTTGCCACTACTAGCTTTATATGTTACAAATCAGCATTCTGACTAAAATTCAACATTTCTACTTTATGGTAAATCAGATGCAGACAGATGTCTCACTGAAATGTAAATCAGAACACACCAGGAGGCAACAACCAAAACTTCTAGTGAAACTGTTTAAATGTTGTGCATTAAAAAGATTCTAGTCCTCCACCCAGTCACCAGTCCAGTATGAAGGCACAACCATTGACTTCAGACAAACACACACCAGTAAAATCAGATAATCAGAGTCTTTTTGTTGTGTGACGGATGCACTTCCTGCTCTAACTCTTCCGCTAGTGCCGTTCCTGCTTCTTGGTGGTGCTGAAATGTTCTAAAAGTAAAACAGCAGGTGTAGATTTTCATGTATCTTTTACTAATATTACATCACGGCACTTTTCTTCTCTTGTGTTTGCTTTTTTCAGGTCAACTTCCTCCGCCGCTGCCTCCTCGCCGTCTGAGAAAACCTCGGCCTTCTTCTCTTCCTCTTGAACTCATTCCTTCCACTCAGCCTCCGCTCGCCCCTCTCTCACTCCCACCGCCTGTTCCTCCCAGACGTGAGTGTTTCTCTGAGCTTCCACCTCTTAGACACCGTTGGATCTTTTTAACGCCTTTTTTGTTTCATCAGTTGACTTATTACCAGATGTCATTTGCTCTAATGTCAACGTTAACGTCGTCTCCCTCGATGTTGGAAAACTGGTTGACATCAGCCAAGGTCAGAACCAACACACACGCACACACACACTAATCAACCTTTGTTCTGTTTTTCTTTGGTTGACCTTCCCTCTTGTTGTCTTGGATAGATGCAGGTCTGGAGAACTTCCAGAGCCCAGTGACCTGTGGGACCTGTAGAGCTGCTTTGTCATGTCTGAGTTCTGTGCATAAAAACGTAAGTGGAGACAAATTCTGTAACTTTGTACCAGTTGGATTAATGTTCAGAGTTCCAAACGCCTCCCGTCCTTTGCAGGTGTGGGTTTGTGAGTTCTGCGGATGCAAAAACGGCGTAGATGAAGGCGTCTCCAGACTGTGCATCGGTCAGCGCGCAGGCGTGCACAGCGACGACCTTTACCTGCCAAAGTTAAGCGACAACGATTACCAGAACTTGGAGGACACGCTGGTCGTCTTCTGTGTGGACATTTCTGGCAGCATGTGTGTCACAACGGAAGTGAGTGGGCAGGAGCGAACTAAGATTCAGCCTACACTTTGACTTTGTTTAATAGCTGCTGCTTAACTTTACCAAGCCAAATGAAACTACAGAAGCTACAGAAGGAATCATAGCACATTTAGTTTCTTCTTTGTATGAAGTTTGCTTTATAATTAAAGCTGCCTTGCCTGGAATTTAAAACCATATTTACCTTGTTGTTGCATAAAAGCAGCTTGGGGTGTGTAGCATACCAAAAAGTCTGTGCCATCTCCGACCTGCTTTCCTATGCTAACTAGTAATGTTGTAAAAGCCATGGAGAAACGGTTGTTCTCAGAAAAGCTGGTATGATATGTCATAACCTTAGACAGTGTCAGTGTGCCCCAGGGCAGCTGTGGCTACATTGTAGCTCATCACCACCTGTGTGTGAATGGATGAATGATAAACTGTAGTGTAAAGCGCTTTGGAGTCATCTGACTCTGAAAGGCGCTATACAAATGTGGGTCATTCATCATTTAGACATACATTACATTATTTTCCAAATCACTTCAACGTCAGATATAAATGTTGGTCGTGGTAATGCTAATCAAGCAATTTTAGCCTGTGCTACTGCAGGGCTGCCAACTTTTGAAGTTTTCCATGCGTGAGAGCGGGTGAGGGGCTTGTTTTAAAATTGGAGTTGTGGCGTGAGAGTGTGTGAACGGGGTCAGATGCGTGTGTCTCACACTCAATGCATGAGAGTTTGCAGCCCTGCTACTGCTAAAGCTTGCCTGAGCTACTGCTAAAGCTAACCTGAGACACTGTAATGCTAGCCCAAGCTACTGATAAAGCTAGCCTGAGCTACTGCTAAAGCTAGCCAGAGCTACTGCTAAAGCTAACCTGAGGCACTGTAATGCTAGCCCAAGCTACTGCTAAAGCTTGCCCGAGCTACTGATAAAGCTTGCCCGAGCTACTGCTAAAGCTAGCCCTAGCTACTGCTAAAACTAGCCTGCGCTACTGCTAAAGCTAGCCTGAGCTAATGCTAAAGCTAACCTGAGGCACTGTAATGCTAGCCCAAGCTACTGATAAAGCTTGCCCGAGCTACTGCTAAAGCTTGCCCGAGCTACTGCTAAAGCTAGCCTGAGCTACTGCTAAAGCTAACCTGAGCTAATGCTAAAGCTAGCCCAAGCTACTCCTAACATAGACATGAATACGTAGACGCCCCATTGGGTGCTGGAGAACGTAACAGCGTTGCCGCCATATTGGATAGGTCTCCTCACTCTCCAAAGTCAGTGCAGAGTGAGCAATTATGTCCATTTTTGCGCAGTCTATGGTTGCAACAACCGGCGTACTATAGTAAACAGATCACGTGGGATTACTATTGACCTTTCCAGTCTACCTGATGGGATTTTATATTTTAATTGATTCTGTTTAATTATTTTTATATTTTAATTATCATGCCATACCATCTATCTGGTTTTGTGAAAAACTTGATAAAATGTGATTTTTAGCTGGGTAAGCACCTTTCTCAGTAGAAATGAATGCACTGGGGGCGAATGGAGACCCATCTAAGATGGCGGCCGGCCACATAGCTCCAATAGGCAGCGCCAGTCCACCTGGCGTCTACATATATATGTCTGTGACTCCTAATGCTAGCCTGAGCTACTGCTAATGTTCTTGTTGAACAATACGAAAACAACACAGACAAATTTTAGAGCACACATGAACCAGCATGTATATTGGGAATATTTAAGCTTTGATAGTGTCCCCCCAACATTGTTAGGCAGGACACTCACTTCCTCATTCTTTCCATTTAAGAGAATTATTATGGCGTTGTGTTTGGTAATGTTTCAGGGCTCCTGAGCCATTTTGAGACCCAACAAAGTTTCATTTTCTATATAAAGGCTAAAAGAACAGTTTTCAATTGTAAAAATAAAACCTTGTATTTTTAAAGTCTGGAAAAGCGTGTCTCAGAACAAAAACACAACTATAGGTGAGAAAATCTGATGTTGAGGCTTCATATCAGATAATAGCACAGTGAGAGCCCAGCGGACATGAGAAAATCAGTCTGTTAAAGCGAAGCTTCATGTCTGAAAGCCACAATAAGGCTTTCATCTGAAACGACAGATACAATCTCTGTTCTTTACTCAGTTTACTTAGTTTGAGCAGGTTTTCGCCTTGAACTGTTGGACAAATTTCAATTTTTTTTACAAAAGTAAAGTAAATTTAACAAATATATTTTATCCAAACCACAACAAGGACCCAATCTCATGTGTTTTATCTCTCCAGGTCACACCAGAGAGCGGAGCTTCAGTCCACATATCCAGGTTAGAGGTGAGGTGCTGCTCAGTTCTGACGGGAAACAACAGAATTAACGTCTATGAGATGTTTAAATGTTTGTTCTGTTCTTGCAGGGTATCCAGGATGCCCTTCAAAAAACGCTAACGTCCATGCTGCAGCAGGCCCCCCACAGGAGGGTGGCCCTCGTCACCTTTAATGATGAGGTAATGCAGTTATTTTAAAGTGGTATTACACTCTTTTTTAAACATATGATGTTAGATTATTTGAAGTGACCTCTTGCTCAAATTATAGGGAGAGAAGATGTTTGAATACTAATGAAGTACTGGTTTATTTGCCTGTTAGAGGTCATCTAGAACTATAGGCGTGTTTCCATTGTTGGAACTTCAGGGTAATTTTCGGTCCTCTCAGCCCTTTCAGCACAGATGTCAGCATATCGCCACTGCTTCGGCAGTGAGTGATGTCACTGATCAGTGCCAAAAGCATCCACGTTGACATTAAAAGTTTTATTCTGGCAAAGTTCCTCCAATCCAATTGGAGGACCGGGAGAGCTGCTGTAAAATGTGGCCTTCAATGACCTGAAGAAGCGCAGTTTTTTACGGTACTCTGTGAGACCACAAAGCCCCGTGAATCACGTCGTAGTGGGGGAATTCCGCTGCGTCTTTTGGTGTTGGAGTTTAATAATGACGATTGCGTAATTGGTGCCTATTTGCTTGTGCTTCCGTTCTGCTTCACAAGCAACTCTTCTAACTTTACTAATGTCGTTTTTTTTGGACATCTGTTGATGTCATCTCCTATTGAGTTACAACCAATCAGCACGAGTTAACCAAAAGTTCCACTCAGCAACTCTACGGGCATTTCCAAGTACCAACCCCTGTTCAGAGACTCTGTTGGTTCCGTTCAGCCGGTCCGCTGAAGCGGAGACCAGCACATGCCGGGAAGTTCCGGTAAAATTACCCTGAAGTTCTGAGAGTGGAAACATGTCTAATGAGAACTTCTATAAGCTCTCTTTCATTTTCATGAGCTGCTGCTGCTGCTGCTGCTGCATGAAAAACTCTTTTTGTGATGTTTATCCTGTGTTCTATTGCTAAATATCTCATGAACCACATGATGGATTTAATAAAACTCATCACACCCACCACTAACTTTTGGGGTTTATACAATTCCTTAGCTAGAGATGTCACAAGATTTAAGACAGCTAGAGCCTGGTACGCTGTGGTAGAACTGGATTTAACTGGAAAAATAGAAAAAACACAACAAAATCTAAACAGTCTTTTCTAAATATGTTTTTTAACACAATGTTAAACATCACTACAGCACATTATTATTATCTTAAGATCATTTAATTTTAATTGTTTTTAATATTGCTTTGGGAAAAAAATCCTGGGAGGCTAGGCTAACCTGCTCAGCTATAATGTGTTGAACAACAAGCCTTTATTTAAATCTACTGTCAGGACAGTCGAAGTTTGTCTATTAACTCATAGTTTTGATGAAAAACATTAAAAATGAAGTTATTGGTTTTCCTTTCTCCTGTTCCAGGTTGTGATATATGGCGATGGCACTCGTACTCCTCTGACTCTCAGGGACTGGGCGCTGCTGGACTATGATCACATCTGGCAACAGGCGCTGGATTACAGAATTCCTCACTGCATCGCTGAGACACACCACCATCTGCTCCAGAGAATCAAAGAGTACGATAGAGCCACTTGACTACAGCGCTCCGTGCTGCTTTCATTCATTACATCCTGTCAGGTCTCTTTTCTACCTGTGTGGTATTTTATTTCTTGTGGTTCATCTATTTGTGCCTCTCCAGGCTCATGGAACACGGAGCTACGGCTCTCGGCTCGGCGGCGTTAGCCTCTGTTGCCATGGCGTCCAGGTACCCAGGGTCAAAGGTGAGAGAGGAATTTAGAGCAACAGTCAGACGGCTGAATTCTGTCTTTCTAAGATTTTGCATGACAAAATCAAGGCTTTTTGCTACTGTGACGTTGCTAGGCAACCAGCAGGAAGTCAAACCTCAGAATGAGAACTAGCGGCTTTGAAGTGGCAGCTTGGGGTGTTTTTTCACTCAATGTTAATCAGTTTGTTATGTTTGACGGGCAGCTTCTTATTTTTCTCTCTGAAAAATAAACTAGAGACATCAAGCTGCTGTTGAATTAAATCATGGGTTTCTCTTTGCTGATATGCCTATTATAACTCATTATAACCTATTATAACTTATTATAACTCATTATAACCTATTATAACTTATTATAACTCATTATAACCTATTATAACTCATTATAACCTATTATAACTCATTATAACTTATAACTATCATAATGGCATTTATATTTGTGGAGAGCTGAGATCTAACAAACTCATCGTTATAAAGTCCACCCGTCCACACCATCAGAGTTAGCTGATTGTGTGTTTTGCAGGTCGTTTTGTGCACTGATGGCAGAGCCAACATCGGACTGGGTGACTTGGAGCAACTCCCTCACCCCTCCTCACCTCCTCAGACTCCATATTTCTACAGGCAGCTGGCTCTGCAAGCTGTGGAGAAAGGGTGACGACACACCTTCAGCTTTATGATTAATTCCATGTCGAAATACTAAAATAATGACGACTAAGCGATTCTTTTTCAGGGTCATAATATCAGTGATGACTTTTAAAGGGACAGATTGTTGTTTGGCGGACATCGGGAGGCTGGCTGATGCCACAGGAGGACGGGTAGGATCTATGTAAAGTTCCTCATGTTTGTTGATTAGCTGTAGCATATAAACCCAAACATGGCATGTATACTATAGATTCCTTAAAAACATAGAGAACACCTGTACAGGTATATTAAACTTAGTTAAATCCTTCCCCGCTCAGGTGAACATCGTCAGCATCGGTACCATGGCGACAGAGATCCAGTCCATCTCTGTGGACAACGTCCTAGCAACAAGCGCCAAGGCAACCCTGCTAGCTCCTGATGGAGTGTGAGTGATGATGTCATAAATATTTTATTGCGAACTTTAATTCTTTAATATAAAAAATACCAGAAGGTAAAGCGTTTAATCTTGTTGATTCACATAGTTTTGACCTTGCTGACGTCTGTTTGAATTCATTTTTAGAGGGATTTTATTGACTTTATCCACCAGCCCTGTGTTTTTTCTAATAACGCGTTTGGATGCGTGGTTTTAAACGGAGTTTTTTTTGCAGGTATTTTCCGTATGAAACTGAAAGCAACAAGCTGGTGAGAGAAATAGGAAATGTAACAAAAGGGCTGGAGATCACCTTCCAGTTCGCCGTGAAGCCAGATGTGATGGAAGGTGAGTTTAGTATTTATCTGAGTTTAGTATATCATGTTTATGGAATTAGATCTCATTACTGGAGTCAAACACTAATTATTTTTACAACAAAAACAAATGCCTGCTGACTACGGCCCAGTTCACACGACAGGACCCAGCCAGCTCACATAGGTGGGCCCCATATGGGATCTATATGGGCAAGCCATATGGGTCCCAACAGGGTTTGTCCGTGGTTTCCACAGTGGCCCCATGGGGGTTTGCCCAGACAGATTTTTGCCCACTAAGGCCCTACATGGGTTTTCAGAGGGTTTGA
>SSNS01000595.1:185355-198024 GCA_006937985.1 Aphyosemion australe
GAAAACAACACAGACAAATTTTAGAGCACACATGAACCAGCATGTATATTGGGAATATTTAAGCTTTGATAGTGTCCCCCCAACATTGTTAGGCAGGACACTCACTTCCTCATTCTTTCCATTTAAGAGAATTATTATGGCGTTGTGTTTGGTAATGTTTCAGGGCTCCTGAGCCATTTTGAGACCCAACAAAGTTTCATTTTCTATATAAAGGCTAAAAGAACAGTTTTCAATTGTAAAAATAAAACCTTGTATTTTTAAAGTCTGGAAAAGCGTGTCTCAGAACAAAAACACAACTATAGGTGAGAAAATCTGATGTTGAGGCTTCATATCAGATAATAGCACAGTGAGAGCCCAGCGGACATGAGAAAATCAGTCAGTTAAAGCGAAGCTTCATGTCTGAAAGCCACAATAAGGCTTTCATCTGAAACGACAGATACAATCTCTGTTCTTTACTCAGTTTACTTAGTTTGAGCAGGTTTTCGCCTTGAACTGTTGGACTAATTTCAAATTTTTTACAAAAGTAAAGTAAATTTAACAAATATATTTTATCCAAACCACAACAAGGACCCAATCTCATGTGTTTTATCTCTCCAGGTCACACCAGAGAGCGGAGCTTCAGTCCACATATCCAGGTTAGAGGTGAGGTGCTGCTCAGTTCTGACTGAAAACAACAGAATTAACGTCTATGAGATGTTTAAATGTTTGTTCTGTTCTTGCAGGGTATCCAGGATGCCCTTCAAAAAACGCTAACGTCCATGCTGCAGCAGGCCCCCCACAGGAGGGTGGCCCTTGTCACCTTTAATGATGAGGTAATGCAGTTATTTTAAAGTGGTATTATGCTCTTTTTTAAACATATGATGTTAGATTATTTGAAGTGACCTCTTGCTCAAATTATAGGGAGAGAAGATGTTTGAATACTAATGAAGTACTGGTTTATTTGCCTGTTAGAGTTCATCTAGAACTATAGGCGTGTTTCCATTGTTGGAACTTCAGGGTAATTTTCGGTCCTCTCAGCCCTTTCAGCACAGATGTCAGCATATCGCCACTGCTTCGGCAGTGAGTGATGTCACTGATCAGTGCCAAAAGCATCCACGTTGACATTAAAAGTTTTATTCTGTCAAAGTTCTGCCAATCCAATTGGAGGACCGGGAGAGCTGCTGTAAAATGTGGCCTTCAATGACCTGAAGAAGCGCAGTTTTTTTACGGTACTCTGTAAGACCACAAAGCCCCGTGAATCACGTGGTAGTGGGGGAATTCCGCTGCGTCTTTCGGTGTTGGAGTTTAATAACGACGATTGCGTAATTGGTGCCTATTTGCTTGTGCTTTCGTTCTGCTTCACAAGCAACTCTTCTAACTTTACTAATGTTGTTTTTTTTGGACATCTGTTGATGTCATCTCCTATTGAGTTACAACCAATCAGCACGAGTTAACCAAAAGTTCCACTCAGCAACTCTACGGGCATTTCCAAGTACCAACCCCTGTTCAGAGACTCTGTTGGTTCCGTTCAGCCGGTCCGCTGAAGCGGAGACGAGCACATGCCGGGAAGTTCCGGTAAAATTACCCTGAAGTTCTGAGAGTGGAAACATGTCTAATGAGAACTTCTATAAGCTCTCTTTCATTTTCATGAGCTGCTGCTGCTGCTGCTGCTGCTGCATGAAAAACTCTTTTTGTGATGTTTATTGTAACACCTGTGCTATTAAGCAGGGGTAATACACTGCTGGACCAGATCTAGGTTCTAAAGGAGTGGTGAGTAGCTAAAACGAGAGTCAGAGAGTGTGACCTTTAAATAGAAAAAGCCGGCAATTTAATTCACAATGGATAAATAACAAACAAAGACAAACAATAAACAGACAAATGCTACCTCAGTTATTTGAGGTATGCTTTAGAATATTCCCTTTTTAATTTTTTAACTTTTACCCTTTGGGTTAAAGATCTAATAAAGGTTTAAATTCTAAGTTCCTAGTCTAATTTCAAGTTTAAGTTATGACCGGTCATCTAATTTTGAGTGTCTGGATTTTAAACTTACTTTGGATTGCCCTAATTTATGTTTAAGCTTGAATCAGTTTATACAATTCATTCCATTCAATTTCCAAAAAGATTTTGTCACTTTAAAATCACACTTTAGGTACCCTTTAAAAGTACAAAAAAATAAATATTCACATGGAAGATTACACAGTAATATAAATACAAAACATCTGAGGTTTTGTCCTTAATCTTGGCAAAGTCTCAATTGTCCATTCACAATATGAACGACTTGAGATGTGCTCCTCACGTGAACAAATCCTACCCCAACCTTGGAACTGTTTGGAGTAAAGTTGATGAAAGCAGGACTGCGAGTGTGCCTCTGTGAAGCTCCGCTGATCCTGAAAGTGTCCTGTTGGGTTGTACTGGCTCGCCTCGATCCTCAGTTCAGGTCCAAGTCAGGTCCAGAATCCAGATATGAGGATTCGGTGTGGTTTCCAGGGTAGATAAAAACCTGGCCTGTTGAGCAGGCCAACAAATATCTTATTTAACATAAAAAGTTTTACATTCAGCATAAAATAATATTTACACTTACTGTTGAACACATCAGCCCTTTTACATGACTGCAGAAGCTACGTAACTAGCAGTGAACAGAAGCTAGTGACTGTTAAGCGTTAACGAACGTTAACCGCTTGCAATTACACAAAAATAAAACCTCATTTAGCATAAAATAAATCACCAAAGTTAAAACAATGTACACAGCGATCATTACAATAAAGAATAAAATGATATTTTAGGGGTTTTTACCGTTTTCTGTTGTGTACCGGTAGTTTACCGTCTGGGGCAGAGGTTAATTGCCTCGTTGTTACCGTAGCGACAAACGCTGTACAGAAGTTAATCCTGTGTTAGTTCGGTAGCAACGTTATGTAAAATGAGTATTTTTCACTAAAAACAACTCACCGAAACTTCCTCCCAAAGCTAATAAACTCCAGAGCGTACTCCTCCAAACTGGCCAGGTTACAAGTCAATTTATATCGTTTAAGGTTCAATAAGATCCGTTTTACTGAACTCAACGATCTCTGCTTCTGCTCTAGCTGTCTGCCCGTCAAAGCCTCAGCAGATACTCAGTCTCAGCCGTTAGGAGGAGGGGCTTGCTTCCTCAGAAAACGTTTGAATAGTCTTTATTGACAAGAGCTCACAGCATCTGGTTTTTTCAAAATAAGATTGTAAATAATTATCAATTAAATTATTTATGTATTTATTAGAAGTTTTTTTTAACAGTTTTAGCTAATAGCTGATCAAATCATGTGATTTATTAATTGATGAATATATATATATATATTTTTTTTAAGATCTATTTGTAACAGGGGTTACATCATCCTGTGTTCTGTTGCTAAATATCTCATGAACCACATGATGGCTTTAATAAAACTCATCACACCCACCACTAACTTTTGGGGTTTATACAATTCCTTAGCTAGAGATGTCACAAGATTTAAGACATGTTTAAGAAATTACTACACCAATTCATCAATTCTAAATGTAAAAGAAATAGGGATATTTCTTTATCATTAGGGTGTTTCCATTTTCATTGAACACATATGATAATGCTGCATTTTCTATGGAACAAATTACAACTCAGTTAACCCTTTAACCAGCAGGTCAACAAGCTAGAGCATCTCTATAGCCTGGTACGCTGTGGTAGAACTGGATTTAACTGGAAAAATAGAAAAAACACAACAAAATCTAAACCGTCTTTTCTAAATATGTTTTTTTTAACACAATGTTAAACATCATTACAGCACATTATTATTATCTTAAGATCATTTAATTTTAATTGTTTTTAATATTGCTTTGGTAAAAAACTCCTGGGTGGCTAGGCTAACCTGCTCAGCTATAATGTGTTGAACAACAAGCCTTTATTTAAATCTACTGTCAGGACAGTCGAAGTTTGTCTATTAACTCATGGTTTTGATGAAAAACATTAAAAATGAAGTTATTGGTTTTCCTTTCTCCTGTTCCAGGTTGTGATATACGGCGATGGCACTCGTACTCCTCTGACTCTCAGGGACTGGGCGCTGCTGGACTATGATCACATCTGGCAACAGGCGCTGGATTACAGAATTCCTCACTGCATCGCTGAGACACACCACCATCTGCTCCAGAGAGTCAAAGAGTACGATAGAGCCACTTGACTACAGCGCTCCGTGCTGCTTTCATTCATTACATCCTGTCAGGTCTCTTTTCTACCTGTGTTGTATTTTATTTCTTGTGGTTCATCTATTTGTGCCTCTCCAGGCTCATGGAACACGGAGCTACGGCTCTCGGCTCGGCGGCGTTAGCCTCTGTTGCCATGGCGTCCAGGTACCCAGGGTCAAAGGTGAGAGAGGAATTTAGAGCAACAGTCAGACGGCTGAATTCTCTTTCTAAGATTTTGCATGACAAAATCAAGGCTTTTTGCTACTGTGACGTTGCTAGGCAACCAGCAGGAAGTCAAACCTCAGAATGAGAACTAGCAGCTTTGAAGTGGCAGCTTAGGGTGTTTTTTCACTCAATGTTAATCAGTTTGTTATGTTTGACAGGCAGCTTCTTATTTTTCTCTCTGAAAAATAAACTAGAGACATCAAGCTGCTGTTGAACTAATGACCAAATCATGGGTTTCTCTTTGCTGATATCAATCAATCAATCAATCAAACCTTTATTTATAAAGCGCCTTCCACAACCCTGTCAGGAAGCCCAAAGCGCTAGGTACAGATATGCCTATTATAACTCATTATAACCTATTATAACTCATTATAACGTATAACTATCATAATGGCATTTATATTTGTGGAGAGCTGAGATCTAACAAACTCATCGTTATAAAGTCCACCCGTCCACACCATCAGAGTTAGCTGATTGTGTGTTTTGCAGGTCATTTTGTGCACTGATGGCAGAGCCAACATCGGACTGGGTGATTTGGAGCAACTCCCTCACCCCTCGTCACCTCCTCAGACTCCATATTTCTACAGGCAGCTGGCTCTGCAAGCTGTGGAGAAAGGGTGACGACACACCTTCAGCTTTATGATGAATTCCGTGTCGAAATACTAAAATAATGACGACTGAGCGATTCTTCTTCAGGGTCATAATATCAGTGATGACTTTTAAAGGGACAGATTGTTGTTTGGCGGACATCGGGAGGCTGGCTGATGCCACAGGAGGACGGGTAGGATCTATGTAAAGTTCCTCATGTTTGTTGATTAGCTGTAGCATATAAACCCAAACATGACATAGATTCCTTAAAAACATAGAGAACACCTGTACAGGTATATTAAACTTAGTTTAATTCCTTCCCCGCTCAGGTGAACATCGTCAGCATCGGTACCATGGCGACAGAGATCCAGTCCATCTCTGTGGACAACGTCCTAGCAACAAGCGCCAAGGCAACCCTGCTAGCTCCTGATGGAGTGTGAGTGATGATGTCATAAATATTTTATTGTGAACTTTAATTCTTTAATATAAAAAATACCAGAAGGTAAAGCGTTTAACCTTGTTGATTCACATAGTTTTGACCTTGCTGACGTCTGTTTGAATATTCATGTTTAGAGGGATTTTATTGGCTTTATCCACCAGCCCTGTGTTTTTTCTAATAACGCGTTTGGATGCGTGGTTTTAAACGGAGTTTTTTTTGCAGGTATTTTCCGTATGAAACTGAAAGCAACAAGCTGGTGAGAGAAATAGGAAATGTAACAAAAGGGCTGGAGATCACCTTCCAGTTCGCCGTGAAGCCAGATGTGATGGAAGGTGAGTTTAGTATTTATCTGAGTTTAGTATATCATGTTTATGGAATTAGATCTCATTACTGGAGTCAAACACTAATTATTTTTACAACAAAAACAAATGCCTGCTGACTACGGCCCAGTTCACACGACAGGACCCAGCCAGCTCACATAGGTGGGCCCCATATGGGATCTATATGGGCAAGCCATATGGGTCCCAACAGGGTTTGTCCGTGGTTTCCACAGTGGCCCCATGGGGGTTTACCCAGACAGATTTTTGCCCACTAAGGCCCTACATGGGTTTTCAGAGGGTTTGACTCAAACACGAGCAAACTCCTGTGGGGCCACCATGGAAACTGTGGACAAACCCTGTTGGGACCCATATGGCTTGCCCATATAGATCCCATATGGGGCCCACCTATGTATGCTGGCTGGGGATTAACAAATTATCGGACAGTTTTCAAAACATGAGAAACCACCCACACCCACATGTGGTGATAAAATAATCACAGATGTACCGGTTTTGGTCCTACAGTGTGTGGCAACACGGCAAAAACAACACACTACATACGAATCGATTTCACACACGAACATTCTGTGGGCAGGTGGGAAATCTCGTAAAACTTCTTGAGACCAAACATGACTTTGGAGTAAACAAAGATGGCGGATGAGGAGGAGAATTTGATCGCTCCATGCAGTGTGCTTCTGACACCTTGCCTTCTGATTGGCTGCACGTCACATTCAACCAGGAGCATGCTGGTTTGTCCTTGGGGCAATGGTGGCAGAGGAGTTAAGTGCCTTTATCGGAGGGTTGCAGGTTCGAGCCCCATCTGTTGCAATCGTTTCCTCCTTGAGCAAGACACTTAACTCGCGCTGCCTGCTGCTGGTGGTTGGAGGGACCAGTGTGATCCTGGGTTAAGGCAACACAATATGTTCAATTAATGCTTGGAGCAGTCCTGATGTCCTTCTGAACAGACAGAGCACTCTTAACACACCACACACGGCAGGAATATCTGGTAAGATTATCTTTAGAACCATTACGGTAATCAGGCACGTCCCTAAGATTGTTGGAAGAGAGAATCAAGTCAAAAATCATCATCTTTCTGTGTGAACATGTCCTAGCTAGAGATGCTACTGAACAAATGTTTGTCAGCCTTCCTCCAGAAGAGCACACTTCCATTTCAACTGCAGCTGAACTTCAAGACCAGAGATCAGCAAAGAGTCACTCGTGTCCTCACTGAGCAGCGCCCTGTGACTACCAGCAGGTGAAGAGCTTTCTCTTGGTGACACTCGGCATCATGTGGATGTACGATGGATGGTGCCATTCACTGCTATAGACCTTAACCGTCTGTTCTTTTTGTCTGTCCTGGGAAAGTCATGTTCTTGTGGGAAAACTCAACATGGCGGTGCTTGATGTTCACTGTGCTCAGCTGTGTGCCAGTTTAACCATGGAGGGGCGAGTACAGGAAGCACAGAATCAGCTGAAGGCACAACAAGACCTGCTGAAACAAGTCAGGTGAGAGTCCCTGAAACCTTTAATGTTACTACGCATTTACATGCACATGCAACCCATTCTAAACACAAGACTGAGTGGCCTAATGTTAGCAAACACATTAACCAAAGCCTGGTACACGCTGCTTTATCGGCTGTCTCAAAGATCAGCTTCATGTAACACTAAGAGGACTCTAGAGAGGTGGACGCTGTACGGCCCTAGATTTCACTGTGCTAAACTCGCTTTAGCAGGACATGCTAACATCACGAGCATACATCGCCAAAAGCATTCTTCACTAAAAGTCAACAGATACCCAAGACTATGATGAAAAGAGAAAAAGCTACACCGTTAACACGTCTTTTATTAGAGTCTGAACAGAACTCCAAAAACGAGTAGTCCACTTGTCCTTGGCCTCGACTGTTGCTAATGTTGCTAATGCTACTCTTACATTGTGCTCCTCTCACTACTTTTTCTCATCACTCCCTGGGTGTATTTTCATTGGTCGATTGCAGACTGGAGTCGTAGATTTTCTGGCACTTCTTGTTTATCTCTGAGGTTTGACTCTTCTTCGTGAAAGTAAATAGTTCACAGCAGGCTGGAATAGATGTATCTGTGTGTGTGTATATGTGTGTGTGCGGGCGCACGCATGTGTGTGTGTGTGTGTGTATGTGTGTGTGTGCGCGCGCACGCACATGTGTTTGTGTGTGTACTGATTAGTTTCTATCTCTCTCTGCGATCCAGTAAACTAAGGCCTATTCAAAAGCAAGAGAACGTCTATGGAAACTGGATGGAAACCATGACGACCATCTGTGATGACATCAGAACAGAATCACAGGTAAGTTCATGTTTAATTCATTACAGAAATAATGAATTATTTCACACTTACCCTCCCCACGTTCAATTACATCTAAAGGTCAATTTCCTGTCCTGCTATAGAAGAAATGTCTAATTAGTGACGTCTTTTTAAACCAAATCAAACAGATCATGGACACGGGGAAAATACGGATGAACTCTAATGTCAGAATACTAAAAGTATCTTGTCTTGTTATTTTAATTTGTGGTATCTTTGATAAAAGAAGAGAGAAATGTGGTTTAATTACATGCTACAATAGCATGCCATACTCCTGTTCATCTGTTATTGAGGTTTTATACGTTCTGAATTTAACAGCACCACCTTGTGGCGTTTTATGGTCTCTACATTGTTTTTTATTTGTCGTAAAAGTTAAAAGTCACTGTTTACTGTTGAGAAATTAAAAATTTTCCCTAAACACATTCATCACCTTGTCTTCCAGCATGCTCTGTCTGATGAAGCAGCCGAGGTCGTCTACCTCATGAAGAGAGCCAGCAGCATCAGCAACAAGTACGCAAAGGTTCAGAAGAAGAACTTGAGAAAGAAAAAGGCTTTGGAGGCCGTGTGAAGTAAAGATCCACATCTGTTCTTGACCTGTTGTTTTATTTTATTTTATCCTTCATGTTCGTGGTGCAAATTTAGCATTGAAATGGTTGTAATGCTTGCAACTAACCAAGAACACCAAATAAAACCTCTTTTTCAGAGTTTTGTCTCTGTGATCAATAGAATAAACCTAACTATAAAATCAATAAATAATCATCTTTGATTTTCTATAATGGGTATTTTAAAACACACCTTGTTAAACAAAATGACCCAAAATGTAAATTTTAGGTAATTTGATGATATTTTGCCTTTTTAGTTTGTTCATAACTTTACTATGGTGAACTTTTAATGATCTGATTTTCCTTCTTCACTCCAAACCTGTAATAATGATTCAGCCCAGACTTCAGTTGCTTCAGCGCTTGATCGTTTTATTAAAGCTTCGTGCAGAAAGAAAGAGCAACAGTGTGTTAAAAGCATCAAAAGTGTTGGGGGGGTTATCATAACACACATTCAGTGTGTGAGAGCTTCTGCTTTTGCTGACATCAGCTGAAGTGTGAACAGCACAGTCACACGTTGTTCTGCTGATGGCCGATGATGTCATTCGGCTCCTTTTTAGGAAACGTCTTGGCGCAGACGTATGGAAGACGACGGAAACACTGCAGATCATCCCAGATTTTAGCAGCTGCGTGTAACAAAAACCAACAGTCAGGAAAAAAAACACAAGTTTGTTTTTCACAAGAAAACATCTGCATTACATGACCAATGAAGGTTCACATATTAAAGGGCTCATTCACAGAGAAACCACTGGATTAAACTGTTGATTGAATAATTGGCTCTTAACCTAATAGACGCGTTTTCCCTGCAAGCTCAGGCAAGCGAATCGGCAGTGAATGTGTTCCACACAGCTGGTCCCGTGAGGTCATCACCAGAGATTTGCAAGATGACGTGATTTCACCAGTTCACGTGATAACAAGCCAAGAGACAGATGGCAGCATGTATCCAAAATGTTTGATGTTTATTTTCTAACCCTAACTCTAACTAGTTAAGTAACTGGATATCTGATGTGTCTTTTATTTTGAAAGTTGTTGAGCTTGATGCGTTCTGGAAGCATAAAAAAATAGACATGTGAAAATTTAGCAGAGCTACACTACGACTCTCGGACATGTCCAAGATACACCGATTCGCGACTGATGAAAACAAACACACCAACTAGGACAGCAGCTATTACCTGCTAATTACGCTTTGCCGATATTACACGTTCCCTATGTATCTGGTGGAAAATCGGGGTAATTTGCTGGTCTTGAAATAGGATCGGTTACTTTGAGTTGCTAATACATGCTGAAGGTGAAATCTTTCTTCAAATCCATCGTCCGCATTAGCCGCAGAAATAAGAGACATGAAAACGATCATGTCAGAAAAAGTCAAACTCTTCTAACCCCTACTGCACACTGGAAGCATCAGCGTCACGGAAAGGCAGCGGAACGTCTTCAAATAGAATCCATTATAGTCTACGGGGGTGTCACAAACCAGCTGTGACGCGACAATTTTCAGGCGCGTCCCAGAAGCGGCAAGCTGCGCCGCACCGCTAAAGATAGGATTGGGTTCTATTGTTTCCATGAGCCGCTGGGATGCGTCGACTTCCGCAGTTAAAAAAGGGCTAGACAGGAAATCACACTCGGTTTCAGTGTAAAATGCCCAGTAATTTTCAAAATAAAAGTCTATTGCAGCGATGTGATTTCATATCTATGTAGATTACGTCTATATGTGTGACCTCACGGCTTATTTACTTACTGCGTCGTTCGAGAAGTGCAGCGGTGTGTTTTTCATGGCTTTAATCCTGGCAGTGGAGAGGAACAACATTATATATGACATCAAACAGCGATGTCACACGTGAGTTCCTTCTTTTTGGTTTAATGGCGGAAAGCATAAACAAACGATGACTTTTGAAGTCTCGAGGGATTTTGTGATCTCGCAAGTCGAGCGAGGAGCGCGGCCAGAGAGTGCCGCGATTGTCGCGAGTAAACCGTTCTGATGCTGATGCTTCCAGTGTGCAGCCGGCGTTAGAGTTATGTTGCTATTAGCCAATCAGCGGTGATTCATTTGCATATCATTATTAATAATGAGCAAGACTTGTAATCCTGTTGTTTTCCCACTCCTCTGACTACCTTCTACTGCCTGAAACAGAAAACCACTCACAGGCATTCATTCATACTACAGATCACAGCTGTTAGAACAAAGGACTTACATCTGAAGTTCATCTGCAGACAGTGCTGATTCTTTCTGGAATTGTCAAAGGGTCCTTTAAATCGATAGTTGAAGGGAGTTCCATCAGTCCATCTCCAGAATCCCTCCTAAAAATCACCACGTGTTCAATTAGTGTCAGGATAAAACAAAGAATATTTAAATGATTGTTTGGACAAACAACTCATGCGATTCCTGTCTGATGCTCCAAGCCAAGCCGGGTTATAGGCGAGTGTGGCCTTCGCTATCAGCCTCTGAATCTCCAAGTACTCATCGTGGCTGTGCACAGAGGCAAGATGGCCGCCTCTGCGTACACAGTATTTCTACGGGGATGAGGCAGATTCAGGTAAAAATTAAAAACGGGTTTAGTCGATGCGTGAAACCGGGCTGTAGTTCACCTCAGCGTTTTCCCATGGGAGCCTTGAGCGTACGTACAGGAAACAGCGCCCCCTGAACTCAGTCCAGCCACGAGGACAGGTATCTAAGACAGAACAGAAACGGTAGACCTGGAGGAGTACTTTTAAATATGAAATAAAATGTTTTACCGTCAGAAAAGGAGAGCACAGGAAAAACTTAGATTTTAAACACACATGAACCAGATTAGCCCTAAAAGAAAATGTTAAATCGGGAATAACAAACTACAAAACTCAGTCTGTAAAGATAAAAATATAGAGTTCGTACCAAGTCAGGATCAATGAGTAAATGCTTGTCTGCATAACTGACTCTATATATGCACATTACTGTTTTACAGCCATTTATTTCTAAACATTACTCAAGTTCATGTCATTCTTGGTCAAAGTTACCAGGAGCTGCTTGATAGAAAAACCAAATGAGGCTCCAGAGTGGCAGGTCTCAGACCCGAGAGACCTCTGACCTGTACCAGCTGGAGCTGGGATGAGGGATGTCAGTTTCCCTCTACGATTCTCCCTCAGACAAGTGGCATTAAAAGGATGAATAAATGATTTTTCATTTACAACTGAAGCTAAAACTCACCTTCAGCGTTGCCCAGGACGATCAAGACCAGCAAGGTCAGAGACTTCATGATGGAGATGATGAAGATGAGACCTGAACATGTCAGAAGGAGAAAGTGTGAGTTCCTTATGAAGCTGAAGAAAAGGGAACATCTGCAATGATTTTTTGTGGTATCATTTGTGGTTTTGATATAAAAAGGAAGTTCATTTATCACAAGTTGTCTTATCTACTGCAAAAACACTCACACGTGTGTGTGTGTGTGTGTGTGTTCATGTTTTGATCTGTCACATCCTTAGTCATTTACAGATGTTTACACAATTACGCGTCCATTCTCCCATCTTCAACAACATGGAGAGGAGCCAGTTGAGGTGGCTCGGGCATCTGGTTAGGATGCCTCCTGGACGCCTCCCTGGTGATGTTTTTTGGGCACGTCCAACTGGGAGGAGACCTAAAGGAAGACCCAAGACACGCTGGAGGGACTATGTCTCTCAGCTGGCCAGGGAACGCCTTGGGATTCCCCTGGAGGAGCTGGCCCAAGTGGCTGGAGAGAGGGAGGTCTGGGCCTTTCTGCTTAGGCTGCTGCCCCCGCGACCTGACTCTGGATAAGTGGACAATAATGGATGGATGGGTGGATGGGTGGGTGGATGGATGGATGGATGGATGGATGGATGGATGGATGGATGGATGGATGGATGGATGGATGGGTGGATGGGTGGATGGGTGGATGGATGGGTGGGTGGATGGATGGATGGATGGATGGATGGATGGATGGATGGATGGATGGATGGGTGGGTGGATGGATGGATGGATGGATGGATGGATGGATGGATGGATGGATGGATGGATGG
>SSNS01000595.1:199708-263045 GCA_006937985.1 Aphyosemion australe
GGATGGGTGGGTGGGTGGATGGATGGATGGATGGATGGGTGGGTGGATGGATGGATGGATGGATGGATGGATGGGTGGATGGATGGATGGATGGATGATGGGTGGGTGGATGAGTGGATGGATGGATGGATGGATGGATGGGTGGATGGATGGATGGATGGATGGGTGGGTGGATGAGTGAATGGATGGATGGATGGATGGATGGATGGATGGATGGATGGATAGATTCTCTCATCTTTATGTTTGATTAGAAAATAAAATCCAGATAAATAAAAAGTGTTCATGCTCACCTGATGCCAGGGTCTCAGCTCCACCAATCACAGTCCATCACACCAGCCCAACATTAGGCAAGGCAGCTTTATTTATGGCACTTTTTATACTCAGACAATTCAATGTGCTTTGGAACTTTGGCACTCTCTTGTACTCAGTTGTATAAGTAATGTGCACACTTGGTTAAATAATGACATTATAAAATAACAATAGATTCATATAAAGTTATTTTAACATCAACCAACCAGCTCTGTTTTAAACCTACATCTCTTAGAATCATTATTATTGGATGGGTGGTGCTTTAAAGGCACAATGACAGGACAGGTCTAGAGGGACCTTATATGTTCTGTTGGGAAATTTCTCTTATACCAAACTAAATTGATCTTTACAGAAGCGCAGCCAGTTTTACATATTTATGAGTTTATTTATGTGATATAATTTAGCTAATTTGGAAAAAATGTTTCCAGTTCATCCCCACTGTCGAGAGCCAGGCTCAGCACTGATGAATGATTGGAAACCAGAGGATGATGAGGAAGATGACAAACACGTCTGACTTGGAGGTTCAAACTGCTAATGAGAGATTTGTCCAGAATAAGATGCTAGCTGTAGCCTAACTTACCCTTTAGCCATGTTGCTACATGCTACAGACTGGTGGAGGACATGCTGACCTTCACTCTGCTTCTTTTATTCTCAGTGTTTTTATTTACTTTTTGCCTATTCTGAGGGTTAGGTGTCAACCAGTTCAAAGATAAACATGTTTTACCCAGAAAGCTGAAGAAAAGGGAACATGTAGAAGGTTTTTTCTATCATTTGTGGTTTTGAGGTGAAAACGATGTCTAGCATCCGTGCTTCACAAGTTATCTTATCTACTGCAAAAACACGATGACGGTGTAAACATGGTGGCTTTATGTCAGAGGCTGCTGTGGCTCCAGGAGCTGAGGTTGCTTCCCTGCTTTTGTTGGTGTTGTAGGGCAGTGGTGCCCAACCTTTTTTAATGGGTCCAACACAAGCCGAGGACCCCCAACACCAACTCCTACACGCATATATACGTTACAAGTGATTAGTTACAAACTTTATACAGACAAACAGAATTATAACTCTTACAGAGTTTGAATTATACTACTGGGTGGGTTATTTGGAATTTTCAAAATGCAATTTTTACAAATATAGACCCTCACAACCTCAGCACAGACAAAACTGTGGAGACTCCCTTGAGGGGTCACGTGCCCCAGGATGGTAACCACTAGGGTTTAGGCTTTTCAGAAGGTTATACCGTCCTCTTATTTCCAGCAAACTAATTAGCAAACATCAAATTTACACACACACACGCACGCACACACGCACACAGATTCTTGTATTTAGTACATACTGAGTACCAAGTGAAAAGACCCACAAACCAAGGACCACCAGTTGTGTGACGCTCATTTCTGGACACCGGGTGTCACATCCTGAATACTCCTTTAGATTTGCATTAGAGCAAAATTATGAAGCAAGTTTTTATTCAGCTTGGTGAAAACCTCTGGCTCCAACTGATTCTTTTCTCCTGTGATCAACTTGTAAATGTTCTTTAGATTTGAGAATTCAAATTAAAATGTGAAAATAATAGATGAGACAGACTCATTCCATGCAAAGCCAGATATTTCAGCCTTTATTTGCTATAATTGTGATGATTCTGGTTTACAGCTGATGAAAACCCCACATTCTAAATCTCAGACAATTAGATTCAAATTGTCACCCTCTAATCAGCTAATGAATCCAAAACACCTACAAAGGGTTCCTGAGCCTTTAGATGGTCTCTCAGTCTGAGCTGGATTACTGACATAAGTGGACTTTTGCACCAAATTCTCATTTTATGAGTTTCACCTGTAATTTTTACTGATAAGGAGTCTAAACCAATGTCAACTGCAAGGGAAGTCCTTTTTTTTTTGAGAAAAAAGTAAAAAACAACAAAAAAAAAAACATGGTATTGTGAGGTTTTATGGTTCATCTATTCTCCTTTCTTCACTTCCACCCAGGTAATAATGACTACAGACAGACTTCAGTGCTTGATCATTTTATTAAAGCTTTGTGCAGAAAGAAAGATCAACGTTGTTTTAAAAGCAACAAGGTAAAGAATCAGAGGAAGGTTTATTACAACCTCACGCTTATCAATGTGAAAACCTCTGCTTGTTAAGATGCAAGTTTAGACATCAGCTGAAGTGCAAACAGCACCATCCCACTGCTAGGAGTTGTTCTGTTGATGACAGATGTTGTTGTTCAGCCATGCGACCCTTTTTGGGAAAGGCAGAAATGGTAGAAAGAGCAGCATAAAGAGAAGGTAGAGATGAAGAATCAGCAGAAGGTCAGACCAAAGCCTGAACAGGTGAGTCTCAGCTGCTTTTTAAAGGAAGTCCACTGATCTCAGGCTCGGGGGGAGAGAGTTCCAGAGTCTGGGGGCCACAGCAGCAAATGATCTGTCACCTTTGGTCTTTAGCCTGGTGCTGCACAACCAGTAGGCTTTGGTCACCGGACCTCAGGGACCTGCTGGGGGTGTAGGGACTGAGAAGATCACCAATGTATGATGGTGCTTGTCCATGTAAGGCTCTAAAAACCAGAACCAGGATCTTGAAATGAACCCTGAAGTTAACCGGCAGCCAGTGAAGCTGGAAGAGGAGCGAGGTGACGTGGGTGTGCTTGGAGGACTTGGTCAGCAGCCTAGCACAGGCATTCTGGACCACCTGTAGACGGTTCAGGGAGGTTCTGCTCAGACAAGTGAAAAGCGAGTTGCATTAGTCTAAGCATGAGGAGATGAAGGTGTGGATTACAACCTCAAGTTCAGAGCGGGACAGAATGGGACTCAGCTTAGCAATGTTCCTGAGATGGAAGAAGGAAGAACAAACAAGAGAACTGACATGAGAATCCAGGTTGAGAGCTGGGTCAAAGGTCACACCAAGATTCCTGAGAGAGGGTTTGGTGTGAGAAGCAAGCTGACCAAGAGAGTCTCTGACAGATGAGGATCTCAGTCTTGTCTTCATTCAGCTGGAGAAAGTTCCCAGCCATCCAGGTTTTAAGAGTCTAAGCAGCTGTGCAACAGCTGCAGCTTAGACCTCTCATGGGGCCTAAAGGAGATGTACAGTTGGATGTCATCTGCATAAAGACGGTCCTTTAAATGATGTGCTGGAGAGAGAGCAGATAAAGGAGGAACAGTAGAGGGCCCAGCACAGAACCGTGTGGGACACCATGGGTGAGGGAGGTGGAGGAGGACTGAAACTTGGAGATGGTCAAAGAGAAGGAACGCTCTGACAGATAAGAGAACCACTCCAGAGCAGTTCCTGAAAGGCCTACCCAAACTCTCAGCCTATCCAGTAGCAGGTGATGGTCAACAGTGTCAAAGGCTGCAGTCAGGTCTAGCAGAACCAACACAGAACAGCCCCCTGCATCACTGTGAGTCAGAAGGTCATTAGAGACCCTGAGAAGAGCTGTTTCAGTAGAACGAGCTCTATGGAAACCTGACTGGAAACTATCGTAGATGTTATGTTCATCAAGAGCAGCTGTGAGTTGTTTAGCCACAACATTTTCCAGGATCTTGAAGTTTAGAAGCTGCTATGGAGAGATGGATCAAGATTGAAGAAGCGGGTGTGTGGTGTTGTGCAAAGAAAGCACAGACAACACGGTGTTAAATGTGTACAGTTGCTTTGCTCCACTATAGGGCACCATCGGTGCTAAAAGGAAGAAGAAGCTTGCTGAGATGTGTGTGTGCTCTAAAGTGGTTCATAATAAAGCAGTTGAAAACGTAACAGCTCTGCTGTTCTTTCCTTCGTTCCTCTTCACCTGAGGGTCTGAACATAATTTTAGGCTGTTGAGACACAGCAGGGTGGATTACAGCGTTCTTAAAATAAGCAGGGATCTGACCAGAGACCAGGGAAGCATTAATTACAGAGAGCACACTGGGGCCGATGGACTGAAAAGCATTTTTAAACAAAGATGAGGGTAAGATGTCGAGGCGGCATGCAGACGTTTTCATAGAGTTAACTAGTCTGGTTAGCAGGCAAAGAGACAGGAGCAAAGCTATGTAGGACGACGGGCCGGGTTGGAGTCGGAGGAGGCAGAGAAAATCCTGAAGGAGAGATGCTAGATCTCACCTTACTGACTTCGTCCACAGAGAAAGACAGGAAGTTTTCACAATCTCCATCAGAGTGAATGGAGGCTGTAGGTGAAGAGATTTTCTATTCTTCTATCTGTAGCCTTTCCAGTCCCTGTTGTACTGCAACAACAAAGAACAAAAAAATAATAATTTCCTTCAATGAAAATGAAATATCTCAGCTATTAGCATTCATGCTTTGGAGCAGAAAAAGTGCATAAAAACACAATAAGTCAAGCTCAGTTTGCTCCTCTCTGATTTACTCTGATGCTCACCTGTTCCAGCCAGATCCCTGCATCTCTGAGCTGAGGAAGGTGTTCATCAGTGAGTCTCTGTGTTGTTTTGTTCATCACAGACAACAGTTGCTCTCACAGGTTTGTTCTTCTGAACATGGAACATCTGAGCAGCTAGGGCCGGAGTTGGGTCAGTGTGTCGGGGAGCAGACACTGTGAGGGCCAGATGCTCTTCTAAAATAAAGTTCAATTATTACTGTATCATCTTTTTTTAATCTATCAATTTTCCATCCAAATTTGTTTTTTTCAGTGTTTAGTTTAGTTGCTCTGCCTATCAACCAGGTAAATATTGTACTTGTACATGTGTCGCTCTCTTCCTGTGGGCAGTCTTTGACAAAACACCACAATTATGCGCTAATATGGTAGAAAGCGCAAAAACAGACATTCTAAGAACTGCTGCAGACTAAATAAAAAGATGAATGAGAGCTATGACATTTATTTATTGATATTTGGGACATAAATGTTGCTGCTAAACTTCAAAGTCCCCCAATTAGGGGACTTTAGGGCCCAAAGGATTGGAGGGCCGGGTGGAAAGGTCTGGCGGGCCGGATGTGGCCCGCGGGCCGCCAGCTGAGGTTCACTGGTCTATAGGTTGGTTGGTTCACTTTCCACATCAACTGTGAACAGGTTACCGGGCAGTTGGAATCTCGATTTCTGGGCTTCAAAGTCGATAAATTGCAGAGTGAACTCGGCGCTGAGTTAGAGGAGTATTTTCTGTTTGTCCGAGACTAGGAAGGTTACAACTCGTATTGATGAGACGAGTTCCCCCACCAACATTTTTAGGTCTGACGTGTTGCTACCACACCTGTTCGATCGCACTATGTCGTAACAACGTGAGATCAGGACTTGTGAGTGTTGCCCTGTGACAGTCACACAGTTTGATTAGTGTCATTAAGACACTTGCCTGGTTCACAAATGTTTTATCTGATTGTTCAAAGAAACTAAGACTTAATCTAAGATTGTGGTAAGTCTGATTACACCATTTCTCAAAATTAAATCAGGCTTTATTAGCATACACCCACTACTCAGGTAGTTCTGTTACAAAATATTTAACAACTTTTAGTGAAAAAATGGGAAGACTGCTTGTTATTTCTACTTGAGTTATTATTTTTTTTGGAACTGATGCTTCTCTTTACTTGAGCACATTTTCCTGCTACTCTACTCACCTCTGGTAGTTACAGAGTAATGCATTACTTCCAAACACTGATTTTGTGGTGGCATATTCCTTAAAAATGCTTGTTATGCACGCAGCAATTCTGATTAATTATTTTATAAATTGGGCAAAAATGATGTTTGTTTTATTTTGTTTTGTGAAAAAGTCACGTCTAGCCCCCTCTGCTGTCTGTATGGAGAATAACACACGTACTAATAAATATAGGAATTCCCCAAGCTCACCTCCAGTCTAGCAGTTGTGGTGGGGTGGATTGTGTGTGTGTGTGTGTGTGTGTGTGGGGTGGTGGGGGATGGTGGGGGGGCTGGTTCCACCCAAGGCACCAAACAGGCTAGGACCGCCCCTGAGTTATACCGCTACAGGCTTCTGGTAGAGGGCATGCTAACCACATTTCCTCACTCTGTCGGCCATATGCTCCATGTTTTTATTCATCGTTGTTTCTGCCGTTAACTCCCTGTGGGGTCGGCTCTGCTGGAGCGATAAGGTGAGGGGTCAGCCAGATCAAAGGGGAGAGCTAACATTTAGAATGTTTTTGTAGCATCATCTGTGGTTTAAATGTGAAGAGGAAGTCCAGCTCGCAAGTTTCACAAGTTATCTTATCTACTGCAAAAACACTGACTAGGTTGAAACATTTTAATGATGTTAAAGTTTTGCAATAAACAACAAACCACATGCAGACACTACCTTAGTAAGTGTTTATTTAGCATGTTGCAAGCATTGATGTATTTCTGTTCTCCAATCAAAGGTGTTGATTGACACCAGCCACTCCGCCCTAGCCCTACTGCTCCACTGTCCTATGGACCTACAGCTGAAGGGGGCCCATGAATGTCACAGTCTGGGTCAGTTGTATGGCCCACTTCTAAAATAGAAACAGAGAAAATAGCGTCCTGAACGTGATCTCCAGAGGCTCTGGAATAAACAGGTTCTGTCACAGCCAGACACGTAGGCGCAGGAATGTTCATCAGTTAGCAGCAGTTAGGCAACAGTTTCTACTGTGAAACAATGTGGAAGTGACACAGTGGAATGTAGAAGAGAAATAGCCCTGCTGGTGCGATGTGCAGATAGATGCATATTTACAGTGGCAGGAATTTATCTGAAGTTAAATGTTCTGTGAATCAACGGGGAAAACCAGCTAAAAATGCATCAAAGCCAAAAGGTGACTGAGTTCGTTTCTGTTTCACAGGCAAAGGGCCTCGTTTATGAAGCTTGCTTGTGCAAAATACGACGTCTGGTTATAGCGTAAGTCATTTTCTATGCAAACTTTGTGGTTTATAAAGAAAGACTTGATGGGAAAATGTGCATAACTTTAAAGAAACTCTGACCCTGTAGGCCTGAGACCATTTTGGAGACGGGAAGATTGACAGCTGATGAGATGGTGACACGGTGAACTTAAGCCACATCTAAAGACTTGTGAACCCTCATGCACACACACACCCATCAGCCCCTAGCCTAGTCTCTCAACTGAGAATAAAAACGAGAACTTGAATGAAAATATGTTGCTTTTCAGATTTATATCACACTACATCCATATGTACGTGTTAAAATTCCTTATTGGTGCATTAATTGTCTGATGTGCCATGAAGATCAAGCCACTGCCAACAGTGCACTGGCACATCTGCAGTTTCCTGCTACCGGTTCGTTCCTGCAGGAATTAGCTGACAGCCAGGCTGACATTTGTTTGATTTGATGGACAAACACACCGTTTCCTGCCTAAAGCCCCTTTGGGGTAAATTAAATCTTACACTTAGATCTGGAATATCTCAGGATACCTGAGCATCACAATGCAGCCATTTTGGATGGCATTGTGAAGGAGGCATGGACGACATGGAGTAAGTTTCACCCACAAGCTTTACTCTCTCCAGCTGACCTCTGTAGGTGAAAACATGCATAGGAACAAGACACAGTGTTCAGATCCATCAGCGTCTCCACAGACTCAGGCTGTTTGGTGCCTGTCTACAGATAATGATGATTTGCTGCAGAACAACAATTGTGAGACATGGAATTGCATGTTGGTTTGGTCACCTCCCTGTGAAGTCTGAGGCTCAGATTATAACTTTGAGATGGAAGATAATGGTTTCAAACGCTACCTTAACACCAGAGGAGATGTTTGAGCAGAGCATCCTCAGACAGGCAGATAGTTTAAACCCTTAAAATTCCAGGTTCCATGAACGTAATGTGTTGTGTCCCATGGGCGGGACGTTGTAATGCTATCCTCCCATGTTTTACACTCTGAATATGTTTTAGTAAACTCATGACAAAGGTACAGAGTGCTGGTGAAGGTCCTCAGTCATCCTCCAGTTTGGGGTTCACTGCCCCGAGTGGCCCGATGTCCACGGGCACCTCCGATGTCTTCACTCTCCAGGCTTTCTCAAGTTCTTCTTTGAGGCCCTGGTACTTCTCTAGTTTCTCCTATTCCTTTATCCTGATGTTGCATCACTTGGTATTACCATATCAACCACAGCGGCTGTCCTCTGTTGTTTGTCCACCACCATTTTGTCGGCCTGGATCTGGAAGTCCCGCAGGATCTTGGCTCGCTCGTTCGCGACCACCTTAGGGGGCGTTTCCCACTCTGACATAGGTGAGAGTGTGACTTCAACGTGGATTACCACAACATCATTAAAATGATTATTGGAATCTGCCTCTTTGCCTCCATCAGGCCAATTTTTAATGTCTTTATTTTGTTCATCTCTGCCGTGATCTCTCAGCAGCTCCACACACTCATCGCATTCACTGCTACAGTAACGCTGTGCCACTGGAAGGCAATAAAATGGTTTTCTGTGTCGCTCTATCGCTCACAAGCACATCGATTGCAGCCTCAGTGAAATTGCTTTTTCTAGACCTCTCTGTTGCCATGGTTGCTCGAAAAATAAAACAGATCAGAGAGCTTATTTATATCCAGCCTGTTCATAAGGTAGTTTTCATTGACCATGTATGGCAGAAAGTGGGTGTATAGGAGGCAGGGTGTGATCCAGAAACACCTGAGCACATTTCTAGGAAGAGTGATTTATAGAGCAGGAAATGCACGCAGCTGTGTTTATGCAAAGTTTTAAAAAATGAGGCCCCAGAACATTTATGAGTTATGAATCCTGGGAAAAATGTTAATTTCTGAAAATTCAAATGTACTAAATACAGTTTTAGATCATTTTATGTTTGATGTTTTATTTTTTGTATTAACTGGCAGAAGTTCAAAACGTTACAAAAGCATGACTGTGTTTTTTTGTCTATGTGCTGATTGGTTTAGTGTAGAAAAGTAGAAAAATCAGCTCATAAACCCCCGAAAATAAAAGTACTTTGAGCGTTACGCTTACTAACCTGTTTTGTTTGTTACCTTAATTAAACACGATGCCAACAAGGTTCCTACTAAAGGCTGTTTTCTTTAGCCAACTGACGAATACTCAGAAACCAGGTCAAGGTTCACGACATTATTATTGCTTACAGTATTTTGGTACACCGTATCTGACAGTTGGCTTATCTTGCTGTGAAGACAAGATATCATCAGCTGACAGGAACGCCAGTCCTGAGAAATGCCATCGGCCCACGTGCGGTGAAACAAAAACAACAAATGAACGCACATAAACAGAAGAGCACTTAAAAGGAAGTCCAATAAAACAGACGATCGTCAGCATAGCAGGAAATAATCCCTCAGGTGTGGTAGCCATTGAGAGTCCTGGTAGGAGCAGATAGGGTGTTATAAAAAACAACAAACTCATCACTGTGAGAACACTTTGACTTGGTCACGCAAATCTAGCACAATGACAGCATTAAATACTCTCTACCATATACGGCTAAAATAAAAAACACCATGAATAAATATTCATCCTAGCTGATTTGTGTGTGATTTATGTATTAATGTGTGTGACACCTGCTATATTGTTTTTGCCTGTTTGCAAGTTGGCAAAATATCTCAAAAGCCTCTTTTATAAAACAGTGCCGCCAATTTGCCGCAACACCGAGGTGGCAACTGGGAGCCTAAGGTCGTTTATAAGAGCTCAGACCGTGGCGGTAATGTGGTGCAATCGTGTCCTTTTTATAAAAGATTACCCGATGGCGGCATAAAGGAGGTATGGTCTCTGCGCTGCTTTTTATTGCGATCGAAGCCGTGCTCGTTAAGTTTTTTTTTCACAAGCAGCTACAGGTGTCAGATGATCTGAGCTGCAGATCTAACGGCTCCAGTTTATCATCTCAGATGATTGTTTACAAAATGAAACTTATGCCCGTGTTTACTTTCATTATTTATTTCAATATAAAGTTCCCGGCCGGAGCTCGGCATTAATTCATCACGTGATCATGACACCTCCCTCTGTTGCGCCAAGACTTAATGTGCGTTTATAATACCGGCGAAGCCGCAATATTACTACCAAGCGTGGCAGCATGAATGCCGCAAAATTCCCGCAACGTGATGCCGCCATGGCGCGTTCATAAGAAACACCGTTGTGGTAATATTACGCTGATTTGCGGCATGGTGTGTTTTATAAAAAGAGCTAAAACCTGCTGGAAGAATTCTAATAAAGCTCTAATCACTGGATGTTCGACTACAACTGACTCCCTTTTGGAGTCAATCCCATTCAAGATGGCCGCCACAGCTAATCAACCTTAGCCAATTCCCAAAAGGCTATAACTCATTCAACTCTACTGATGGATGCATTTTAAGTCATAGAAGCTGAACGTAACTCAATAATTGTGATAGTGTGGGATTGCATATTAAGTATTATAGTATTTTAGTATATCAAGTAGTACTAAGAAGTATAAAGGGAATATAGACATAGAAGATGGCCAGTGACACATTCCTGTTGTAGACGCTTGGTCTTTTATTACTTTAGACTTCTGAGCATTAGGCTGCTGTTTGTCAAAAATCTGGATTAAACCAGATGATACGGTGATCAAGCTGCACATGTTTTCCACCTAATCTCTGAGAGCCTGTCATTTTTACTAGTAATCCTCATCACGATATAATTATGAGTATTGTACAGGTGGTGGAAGTGACGGCTCATTAATTCTTGGTTCTGTGAAAGGTTTTGTCCTGTCTGAAGCAACATTCATTCCAAGAACAAATGTTCCAAAACGATTCTAAAAATTTAGGTGGAAGACCAGTCCTGCCACCTTTACCTGGTAAAATGGGGACACAGGTGAGTGGGTGTGGCTTGGAAAAAGGAAATCACCACCCTTGCTCTTATAAACATGTGCACATGTCTAAGAGGAGACACTTGCTACCTGAGACTGAGCAGCCTAAATCCAGTTGTTGAAGATCTTTGGACATTTTCAGACCTTTTACTACATTCAGGTATTGGAGCTTTTACATTCTGGTTTTACTTTAATATATTTATGTAAAACTGATACTTTTGAGTTAATTATTTGGTTAGAAATGTGACATTTTACAGAACTTATATGCTTTAACCTAATTTGTGTTTGGTCTAATTTAGGATGATAGCCGAAACTTTCATTCCTCAAAAAATGTTTTGCAGCTTTTCTTTTTTCAAATAATTGTAATTTATGACCAATTATTTAAATCAAGCAATGTTTTGGATACACTTTTTAGGCTGCCCCTTGGGCTTATTGCCCTAAGTAAAGGCCTTGTGAATTAAAATCTTGTTTTAATTCCTTTTTGATCTTGAGAATGTCCCCAGGTCAAACTTCTGAGTCTGGGCGGTATCTACTAGCATCCGTGCACAAAAACATAGCTGTTTCATTTTTAATTGTTGAATTCAATTCAATAGTTATTTTTATAAAGCACCACTTCACAATAAGAGTCGTCTGAAGGCACGTTACAAAGTAAACATTCCAACTGAACCCAATTATCAGCTCATCGAGTTCAAGTCATTATGCCAATTAGTCAAAAGTTTCCTACCTAAGAAAACCCAGCTGAATGCATCGAGTCAGTGACTTGTTGTGTCAGTGACCTTACAGCAATCCTCATACTAAGCAAGCATGTAGCGACAGTGGAGAGGAAAACTCCCCTTTAACAGGACTGCACTGATTTACGATGGTAGCAGAGGAGTTGTAACCAGGCGGTTGTGGGATTGAGTCCCGCTCAGTTTGTTGCAGCTGTGTCCTTAGGCAAGACACTTAACCCAGGTTGCATGCTGGTTTTGGTCGGAGGGACCGGTGGTGCCTGTGTTCGTCAGCCACGCTTCCACCAGTGCACCCCAGGGCAGCTGTGGCTACATCATCACCAGCGTGTGAATGTGTGAGTGCATGGGTGGATGACTGGATGTGTTGTGAAGCGCCTTGGGGGGCTGTAGAAACCTAGCGTATTACCATTTACTTCATATTCTTCATACGTCGGCCACAACAGCTCAGTGTCTTTCCAGCATTCTCAGTGTGATCAGCATGTTTAATGTACTGATGTGTCGTTAATAGTTACAGCAGAATTGTAAATTGTGTCTGATTATATTCTGATGTCAGGTCAAGAACAACTCTCCAGTTCCTTCAGTGGGAGGGTTTTAATCCCACTGCTGCCACCACAGAGTCACAGCTTGTTGGTTTTCACTAATTATTTTAAAAGAAATGTCACTAACTCTAATTAGAAAAAGATGTCTGCATTCACTGCACCTCAGTGTAGACCTCTACACCTCTACTAGAGACTTTTGCACCAAGGTGTGAAGTGCTATTTAGTTTTGCTCTGGAATTTGCTGATGTCATTAATCCTTATTTTTGCCATGTCATTTTCTTTTTTCTTCATCACAGAGGTTCCCCTGCAAGTTTGTTGTGTTCTAGCAACATGACAATTAAAACATCTCATGTCTAAGTGGCAAATTAATGTATTAATGAAGGTATTTTTACTGTCATGCCTAATTTTTATTTTTTTAAGCACTTTGAGTCGTACTTTTATCTTGAATTTTTGAGCTGTATCAGCTGTTTGGAAACAAAGTCAATGGTATTGAGCAGCATGTGTCATTGCTTCTGACAGCTCTGTCTGTGGATGGGAGGGTAAACACCATACGTTTGATGTCTATAGAGACAAGAATGTTTATTTGAAAGAAGTAAAATTTCCACACACAGCGACACACGGTTCAGATCAGATATGAGTTTGGTCAGTTTATTGGAGATCTCTTATTATTTCCTGAGCTTAATAACAACCCCCCCCCACACACACACACACACTGTAACAGGATAAACAACTGTAGCCTGATGTGCTAGGATTGACACTTGTGTAACTGTGCTTCAGGGTTGCCAACTCTCGTCGTCACTTGCTCTCATGCCACACCTCTAATTCGTTACGCTGAAAACACCCCCGCTCTAACGGACAATGTATGGATGCCACACTATCCCCCCCAACTCATGGAATAAAGCTCTGGTGCTTTGGAAGTGAATGTCTCACACATCCGTGTACGTATTTTTACCTGTACAGAAACGTGAGTTTGAATCTAGCATACGTGACCTCTCAGGACAGAATCTGGTCCGACTTCATTTCTGACGTACTTGGACCGTCCTAATCTGATGGGTTTTTTGTGACAAAGGAAAGTAAACGTGCCATAACTTCAACATGCCCTTGGTTCAACTTCTGGCCCGGTCACCTTTCGTCTCCTTTAGACAAACAAAACATCACCTCTACGTGGCAACGGGAGTTTGAGTTTATAGCGTTACAAAAGATGAAGTGCCTTCATTAACACTTAACATTCAACATTTCACAGTATAAACTTCAATCAATCAATCAATCAATCAATCAATCAATCAATCAATCAATCAATCAATCAATCAATCAATCAATCAATCAATCAATCAAGCCTTTATTTATATAGCACCTTCCACACCCATTACAGGAGGCCAAGGCACTGAGAACAACATAAAATCATGATAAAAGAAATTAAAACATTAGTGTTTATAAAACTTAACATGAAGATTCTCAACAGATTGAAATACAATAACAGACCTAAAGACTATAGGTGCGTTTCCTTTATCGGAACTTCGGGGTAAATTTACAGGAAGTTTCCGACGTGCGCTTGTCTCCACTTGACCGGGCTGAACGGCTATTTTCCGGAACCTTCTGAGTACCTGATCAGGGGTAGGTACTCGGAATGGCTCGATAAAAGACTCGGTAAAGACGCTGGGCGGGAACAATGCCGATTAGTTGTAACTCAGTCAGAAATGATGTCAACTCAGGAGGAAATAGGAAAACACGAGTTGTTAGAGAGACAAGCGATGGAAGCCATCGCTGCATATAACAACATAGCAAACATAAACGTGCCGACTATTGCTGCTTCCTCCATTGTGTCAATCTTGTTTACTGCTTTTTGCGCGCTGATTGATGACGTAACTCACTGCACAGTGGTCGTGATGTGCTGACGTTTCATAAAATTCCTTAACCCTCCCGCTGTCCTATTGGGTGACCCCACCAGGAAAGGTGACGTTTGAGCAGGGTGTGATTGTTTATCCCTTGGGGTCCACGTGGCAGAGGTGAGGTGGTGTCCTCACCTCTGCCACGTGGTACCCAAGGGATAAACAATCACACCCTGCTCAAACGTCACCTTTCCTGGTGGGGTCACCCAATAGGACAGCGGGAGGGTTAAAAGACAAGGGTGCTCAATTCTGGTCCTGGAGGGCTCCTATCCAGCATGTTTTAGCTGTTTCCCTGCTCCAACACAGCTGATTTTAATCAGCAGGTGATTAACAGGCTTCTGCAGAGCTGGATGAGCTGCTGAACAGGTGAATCAACCACTGGATCAAGTGTGTCGGAGCAGAGGAACAACAAAAACATGCTGGATGGTATCCCTCCAGGACCAGGATTGGGCACTCCTGGCTTAAGAGGACCGGGGCTTCGGATCTCCCGGTCAATTTCACGCTCACAGATTGACCATGAAGTTCCGATAAAGGAAACGCACTTTATGCATCAATTTGTACACGTTCAATGTTCTCTTAGCAAAATGGGACATTTTATCCCTTATGGTGAATACACCCCCAACTGGACCTGCTAGAAGCTGACCTAAAACTATTTCCTGTGAAATGTTTGGAAAAACAGATGATTGTTTTGTTTTTCTTTAAGTTGACTAAACACCAGGTTAATTTATGGTTTCTACTCTTTCCCAAAATGTCCAAATTGGGTTTTTCCAAACTATACCAGAACACAGTTCTACTTTTTTTTGCTTTCACACAATAAATCATCATCCAACTGACCCTTGCTTTGTTTTCAGGATGGCTTTGAATGGTAGCTATCTCTCTCAAGAGCAGTTCCTATGTTCTATATGCCTGGAAGTTTTTACAAACCCTTCATCCACGCCGTGTGGCCACAGCTTCTGCATGGCCTGCATCACCAGATACTGGGATGGATCCACAGTATGTACTCTTCCTGTTCCCTTCAATCATCAAACCTTCCAGACCAGCTTTAAATCTGACCTCCTTTGTATTTCTTCATCATTCCACCATTGTCTTCCAGGTCTACCAGTGTCCTCTGTGTAAGAAAACCTTCCCGAGCAGACCGGACCTCCAGATAAACCGGACGCTACGAGAAATCACGGATCAGTTCAAATTCATAACTGATGTAGACGTGAAAGGGAAGAAGAAAGGAGCGAAAGGAGGAGAGGGCGCCAGGTCCAGTGATTTTTTCCAAAAGCTAAAGAAAAAGTTGCCAAAAGCTTCTCCAAAGGAAATCTTTTACATGAGCAGTGAGAATCATTATCAGGGTAAGCTGGAACAATCAATATACTTTAAATAAAGCAAAATAATAAAGTCTATTACGATCATTAAAGGGCCTCAAGTGACAGTGGAAGTGGGGTTTCAAATTCTGTGCATTTAATGCCGAATGGCAATTAAAATGATGATGATCCAAATGCAGATAAGGCTTTGTTGTTGGCACAGGTAGGAAATCCTGGAGGAACACTTTGGGTGTGATGTTCTGGGAGAGCGAGTACACAGGTGATAGAGAGAAAACTAAGATCACTTGTGATCTTTGCGAAAAACAAATGAAGCATCATTTTCCACTTCTTTGATCAGTCACATAAAAAACATGGAGAGACCACTGCTATATGAGCAGAGAAGAGCTACGGAAGCCTGGATGTCCAGAGAGGGAGTCAGACCACATAAAAATGTGTTTCTTTATGGAGCGTCGATGCTTGAAAAAGACATCCATGATTGCTGCACCACAAAGTTACATATTTTAAGCACATTTATTCTGCTAATTTAATTTGCACTGATACACACCACTCAATGCATGTGAGTGTACTAAGGGGTGAAAGTGCATGTCATTCAGAAGGCATGGCAAAATAAGTGCATGTTCAAATGAAAAATATGACCCAAAACAATTCAGTAATTATTTACACTAATGAGAACTAGTGGGTTTACCTTCAGGTCATTTCACGTGCTCCCAGTGATACACTGATCGGCCAAAAAAAAAGGTCACACTCTAATATTTCGTTGGACCACCTTTAGCTTTGATTACAGCACACATTCTGCACTTCTGCAATGTCACCAGATTTATTTCCATCCAGTGTTGCATTAATGTGTCACCAAGATCTTGCATTGATGATGGTAGAGTCTGACCGCTGCACAAAGCCTTCTCCAGCACATCCCAAAGATTCTCAATGGGGTTCAGGTCTGGACTCTGTGGTGGCCAATCCATGTGTGAAAATGATGTCTCATGCTCCCTGAACCACTCTTTCACTATTTGAGCCCGATGAATCCTGGCATTGTCATCTTGGAATATGGCCGTGCCATCAGGGAAGAACAAATCCATTGATGCAATAACCTGGTCATTCAGGATATTCAGGTAGTCAGCTGACCTCATTCTTGGAGCACATCCTGTTGCTGAACCTAGACCTGACCAACTGCAGCAACCCCAGATCATAGCCCCGCCCCCACAGGCTTGTACAGTAGGCACTAGGCATGATGGGTGCATCACTTCATCAGCACATTAGGATGGTGCAATGTTTAAGATTACTGTTGTCCACTAACAAGAAGGACTGACAGTCTCCTGACTCATTCTTTGTTTTCTTGTAGCCTCTTCTGCTCCATGGGAGTCCGACTCATTGTTATTTCCACCAGTCACAGCACCAATGGCTTCATCGGTACCCCTCCCCATTGCAGTAGGAAGTCTGAACAACAACACTGCACATCCACCGTCTGCACATCCCAGAACCCACCCAAGGAGGTTCACTCTCAGTGGTGCAGCAATCAGCCACAATTTCCCTTTGTGTGACATCCACCAGAGAGGAATAATGGTGTGTAGTTTTTAATATTCACACAGCTCTGGTTGAGGTGTAACATGTAATAATATTGAAGAATAATGCCCAACACTTTATCTGTGATTTCAGATGTACTGTAGGTCTGACCAAATGTGTATCTGTCCTGAATGTGAGATCGAGGACCACAACGATCACGACACAGTGACAGTGGAGACCGAATGGATGGAAACTAAGGTTGGAAAAAATTCCAAGAAAATGAACAGAGACAATGATTTTATTAATGTTTGGAGAGAGAGCGTTATGAGAGTTGCAGGTTCAGTCTGTCGCAGTCGTGTCTTCAGGCACTTAACCCACCTTGCCTTCTGGTTGTAGTCGTAGGGCCCAGTGTGTATAGCACCCTTACCTCTGTCAGTGCCCCAGGGCTGCTGTGGTTACATTGTGGCTCATCACCACCAGTGTGTGAATGGGTGCATGCGTCGGTGAATGATGATTGTGTTGTAAAGTGCGATAGGGAGATCTAGGCCTCTATAAGGAAATATACGGTATATATATACAGGCCATTTACCATTTTTATATATACTATATGAAATTTGGTGGTTGGGCCAAATAGGCTGACCAGACTTTGGAGGAGATTGACTGTTCAGTTGTTTTAAATTTTCAAAAGCCTAATATTTTGTACTTGTGTGTGCCCACTGAAAGATGAACACAAAACAGGACCAATGTGCCAAACTTCCTGTAATTACTGTTCCTAGACCAGACTGAATGAACCTAAGCTCACTTATGTTGCCTTAGTCTGGTATCGCATCAGGTAAACAGAGCAAATATATTAGTATTTGTCATCCAGTCCCTTCTCTGATACGATGGTAGCAAATGTCATTGTTTTGTAAATAAGAAATGTTCCTGCTCTCTGTATCAGTGCGTCAAGTAATTTAAATGTAAACATTCCTTCCTTGTGTGTTTAGAAAATCCTTTAAAAACATTAAAACTCTGTTTGTAGACACAGCTCAGAAAATCAGAGGAAGAGATCCAGGAGATGATCAGCCAGAGACGGAGGAAGATTGAAGAGATCAAGACATCTTTGAATGAAGTGGAGGTAACACACCCACACACACCCACACACACACACACACACACACACACACACACACACACACACACACACACACACACACACACACACACACAGATTTTTAAAATGTGCATAGTTGGTAGCGCTGCTGCCTTGCAGCAAGAAGGTCCTGGGTTCAAATCCCAGCCTGAGGTCTTTGTGTACGGAGTTTCCATGTTCTCCCTGTGCATCCGTGGGTTCTCTCAGGACTTCCTAACAGTCCCAAAATAGGAATGTTTAGGTTACTTAGCTGCTCTAAATTGTCCCTAGGTGTGAGTGTGTGTCTGTGTTGCCCTGTGATGGATGAGCCACCTGTCCAGGGTTTGCCCTGTTTGCCCACCCACTGCTGGAGATGGCACCAGCCCCCGTGAGGATAAATGAGTACAGATGATGGATGGAATTAGTTTTTCTTCTACTAGTTTCACTTTGCTAATTTAACAATTCAACATGGTAATTTACTAGTTGTTTATAAAACTTTTGATGATTTTAATCACTATATTTAAGATCTGACATTCTTTTCCATTTTATCCTTTGACTGACTTTCACTTACATTTTGAATCTGATTCGATTCTGCAGATGCATACTTTCCTCTTATTTATGGAAATTTAATGAAAGATGTTTTAAACTAACTTGTTGACTGCAGTGAAGAACTAAATCCCAATGACCTCTGCAGAGGGCGGCGGAGAGGGAGATGGCAGGCAGTGTGTGCCTCTTCTCGAAGCTGGCCTCTGCCATCGAACGCTGCCAGGCGGAGCTGATGGAGGTGATGGAGATGGGCCGCAGGGCTGCAGAGAACCAGGCCGACTCCATGATCCGGCAGCTGGAGCGAGAGATCGAAGAACTCCTGAAGAGGGAAGAGGCTCTGACCGAACTGGCCAAATCAGACGACCATGTCCACTGTGTCACGGTTGGTCAGAATCAAAAGTTTAATCTTTTCAGAGCAAAGTGAGATTTCTGGAGCATGTATATTTATTTCTCTATACTTTCCTCCTCAGGCTTTCTCTGGCCTCTCCAGACCTCCAGTTACCAAAGATTGGTTTGGAGTGTCTCTGAACTCTGATCTGAGAACAGCGGCGGTCTACAGATCTTTGTTAGCCACGGTGGAAAAGTTCCAGGAAGAACTGAAGAAAGCTATAGAAACTGGTAGGTGCCGTGTGCAAAACACAAACCAGACTGAAATCCTACATTCTAGAAAATGTGGGCTAATGTTGGTTCTAGATTCCTGGAATCAAAACAACCTTTATTAAGATATTTGGGTCAAACTGGGGTCTTTGATTGGTACAGAAATACTGCCATCTAGTGGTGAGGCTGACCATTTAGACCTGAGCTGTTTAATGTTTGCTGTAAATTTTAAATTTTCCCCCAAATTATTTCACATCAGTAGATATAAAACATACACATAAAAAACAAGCATTGTTTTTAACATTCTTATATTTTTTGAAGGAAACAAACGGAATATATTTTGTAAAGAATTAATTTAGAAGTGCATCCAGAAACAAACTACCTGTTGCACCCACGGCCTTTTCTTGTGGTAATTTTTGGGAAATTAGGAAAGAGCATAACAAAATTAATGTGTTAGAGTGTTTTACTAACACCGCTAACTAACCGCTCAGGAGGTAGAGCGGGTTGTCCAGTAATCGGAAGGTTGCAGGTTCGATCCCGGCTCCGGCCAGAGAATGCTGCTGTGTGTCCTTGGGCAAGACACTTAACCCGCCTTGCCTGCTGGTGGTGGTCGGAGGGACTGGTGGCGCCAGTGCTCGGCAGCCTCGCCTCTGTCAGTGCGCCCCAGGGCAGCTGTAGCTACATCGTAACTCATCCCCACCAGCGTATGAATGTGTGTGTGAATGGGTGGATGACTGATTGTGTTGTGAAGCGCCTTGGGGGGTTGTAGAACCCTAAGAAGGCGCTATACAAATACAGGCCATTTACCATTTTTACCATTTACCATAAAAATGTTAAATATTTTAAATTAAAATCTCGTCTCCTTACATAAAAAGAACACATGCTCTTTACATAGGGGACGTTGGGTTAAGAACATCATTAAAGCCCTTTAATTACTGTATAGTAAGGAATTTATCACACAGAGCTTTTTTAGTACTGGTGAGGAAAACTGGTTTCTGTTGCTGATGTTGTTTCTGTTCAGGTTTTCCTGCCCCAGTACCTGAAACCAGTCTGGCACGAACACACCACAGTGAGTTTATTATGGATTCAGTGTTGCAAAAAAAGGGCTATTATTATTATTATTATTATTATTATTATTATTATTATAAAAATACTGATTTATTCTTTAAGTTTCAACACTGTTTTATACAGATTTTTTTTCTGCAGGAGGGAAGAAGATCCAGGAATATGCACGTATGTTACATTTGTGGACTAACCTAATGTTTCTGTGATTATATTTTTATTTGCTTTCTCAGATTCTGCAAAATTTCTGGACCTTTACATCTATTTTATTTTGTTATGAGAGTTTTTAGTTTTAAAAAGCTAAAGTCATATTTTCTGGCTTGAATTCAGATCTATATCTAAATTTCACATAAACAAAAAACCCCCACTAAATTAATAAACTTTATTTTTATTATTTTCTATTTTCTATTCCGGTAAATTGTTAATACATTTTACTTCCTGTTTCACTTTTCAAATAATTTATTTGATTATTCTGAAAGACCAAGTTCACTGGTAAACCAATTTTGCTTAATTTTTAAAAACATGATCATTCACTCTGAGTTTAATCTGCAGCCTGAAATGAAAATGGTCTTCCACTCCTATTTCATAAATTAGCCACTGGTAGAAAATAGATGGTGAAATGCTCAGATTAGAAAGCCACTCAGATCTACGTCACACTGAAAACTAGCATTCATGCACTCACCCATCTTTGCTCATGATGGTGAAGGCTGTTGTTGGTTTAGCGTCCAGGAAACAGCAGAGAACATCTCAGCTAGTAGAAGCTAACCGTTAGCATTAGCAACTCCACCACACAGCAGAACTCCTCCAGGCGTGTGTTATTTGTGGAGATAAAACATCAACGTTGCAGAGAAAACAGTCAGTGGTAGAGTTGTGTTGATGTTAGCCAATCAGAGGAGAGATGTCTAAATATCAGTAAAAAGACTCCAAATCCTGCTGTTTTCTGCTCCCCTCTCCTCTGGCTAACTTCTACTTCCTGCAACAGGAGCGCCAGAGCTTGTTTTCCCACAGAAACAGATTTACGAGGCATTCATGTATACTAAAGACCACTGCAAATGTGTTGAAAATATCAAGTAAACTTGGTCTTTAACTACTTAATATGTTCTTATGAGTATTAATATTTTTTATAGTGGACGTCAGCCTGGACTACAACACCGCCCATCCCAGACTGGTGCTGTCAGAAGACTTAAAAATTGTGAGACGCCTCTATAAAACGTCTTCCTGTGTGTTTTTCAAAAACACAACGTGCTGATAAACCGTCTCTCCAGGTTTGGTGTGTAGATCGACACCATCACGTCCCAGACAACGCAGAGAGGTTTGACAGAGTTGTGTGTGTCCTGGGGAGGGAGGCCATCACTTCTGGGAAACACTACTGGGAGGTAAAGAAAAAAACCTTCTCAAAATGTATCAAGTCAAAAAAAACACACTTCAAAAACCTACATTACTGGTGGTAAACCTCCCCAAATTCCATCTTTGATTGTTGTTTTTCCTACGAACAGGTTGAAGTAAACGGGAAGACCGACTGGGATCTGGGAGTGGCCAGACAGTCAGTCAACAGGAAAGGGAAGATTGATTACACTCCAGACAACGGCTTCTGGTTCCTCAGTTTAAGGGACAGGTGGGATTTGTTAAAGGCTCATTCCACTGTTCATCAATCTAAATATAAAAATACAAACACATGACTAAACCAATTTGCAAACTGAGTTAGACATTAATTTGCTTTTGATTCCAAATTGTCTTACTGTGTGATTTTTCTCTATTTCCTACCCAGGAATAAATACGCCTTCCGCACTGAGACGTACACAGACGTCCAAATGAACCTCCGGCCTCATAAGATTGGAATATTTGTGGACTATGAGAAAGGAGAGGTGAATTATCTGCTACAGAACAGGTTAATTTTACCCAGTATGGATAATAATTGTGTGTATTTTGCTCTGCAGGTGTCTTTTTATAATGTCGACGCCAAAACCCACATCTACACCTTCCACGACGTTTTCACCGAAAACATCTACCCCTTCTTCAGTCCCTGCACTAATAAATCAGGAAAGAACGACATGCCGCTGATTATCACACCGGTACACTTGACAGAGTACTGACAGGATCGTGGGGGTGTTTAACTGAAGCAGAGAGGCAATGTAGTAGGTGTGGTCACGTTGAAAGTGTAGGGACATATAAATAATATCAGTACCGCCATGATGCCAACAGAAAAAGCAAACGTCTTCTTTTTCTTCTTCTTGTGCTTTTATTGACGATCTGCAAACTGAAAATGCTAACCGCTAGCATTACAGCTAACAGACACAGGTATAAGAGCGCCCCCTAGAGCACCTACCCGCTCCACAAAACTACCTAGTGCAGCTTTTGGCCAGCAGAGGGCTGCAGAGTGGTGTCAGATATGAAACTGGTCAAGTTTCTAACCCAACAATCACTGAGATCAATGTTAAAGCGCTAGCATAACGTTTTAAAAACTATCTGTTGCTAGCAAAAATCCAGTTTTCCCTCTTTCAGGAATTAGGTAAGATTTTTCAGAAATCCGCAAAAATTATATTTTTATCCTGTACTGTGACATAATGTAGGAAATACGTCCCCCCTCCCGTAGAGCGCCATGCATTTTGAATTGTCACTCAGCATTAGCCAATAGCATTAGACATCCGCTCACGTACACATGTCAGTCACAGAGTGTGCGTGCATTTGTGGACGTATCAAGATGCAGAGTTGGTGACATTTCTTATGGACAAGTCTTTAAAGAAATAAAATACAAAAATGTGTGTTTTTAGCTTTGTTGTCCGGCTAGAGGTGCACGTTCACAAACGAGACGTTGCTTCCAGCTATAATTACGAAAGTAGGTAGAGGCCCAAATTTTCACATCGTTCATCACCAGAATATAATTTGTGGTGAGACACTAAATCTAAATAGTGAAAAGATGTTATTCTAAAACTTTATTGGATTTGGTTTTGCAGTATTACACTTTACAGAACATTTACAGCAGTGAATACTAAAATAAAACCAAAATCCAAAATCTTTTAGTTTAGCTTTGACACAAGACATTTATCATTTAGATGATGGAATTATTTTGTTAACAGAGATTTTTGCACAACTCTGTAGAGTTGAATATGATGAAGTTTAACAAAGTTCTTTCTAACAAGTTTTATTTCTGTCGCTATAATTACACCAGCTGAAACTTTACCTGCTGTTTCCTCTGTAGCCTCTCAGGTTTGTGATGGATCTTCCTGCTGCAGATTGTTTAGGTCATAAAATCAGAGGAACTAAATCTATAAACCTGGGCTCAAACTGCGCTGTGCTAGTTGTAGCTGTAAATAATAGATTTTGGATTCTCTTCGTACTTTGGTTTGTTTTTCTTTTATCTTTTTGTCTAATGGATGATTTTTGTATATATATGTAAATATGTAAATGTTGGGGTCATAAAAATTGTTAGCTACAGAGAAATGAGCTTCCCCAGAAATCTGTTTGTAACTGACTCTGAGGGTGATTTAAATATATTTTTACATGCTTCTTTCATTTTGTTGTTAACACTAATGAGGTCAGAACTGAACTATTTTTATGCTTGGAAAACTAATTATATTTGGGCAGTTTTCTTGTGTTTTAGGGTTCATCTATTTTTCTGTTCCTCAAGAAATTAGAAAGATCTACATGTTATATTTTTAGAAATCTTTTGTCTCAGAATATTTCATCTGCTTAAAAGTCATAAAGTCAACAGAAAATACAAATTTGGTCAGACTTTAAAAACAGGGCAACCTTAAAGGGGACCTAGAATGTAAACCAACATTTTCCTTGTTGTTGAATCAGACAGCTTGGGTGGTCAACAGCAGCATGCCAAAAAGTCAAAGCCGTGTGTGACCTACTTTTGATGTAAATTAGAAAGTTGAAAAAGGCGAGAGAAAACCTCCTGTTCTGAGAAAGCCTTCCTTAACACGTCATAAGGGGGAGCCACGCCTCCTCAAACCTGCATGTGTCTGAGGCCTTCTGGGGAAACCAACCAATCAGCATGTCCTGGCTGAGTGGGAGGGGCTAACAGCTCTTTTCACTGAAGGCCTGAGTAAGGGGGTTTAGAATGGCCTGTATCAGGGCTCCTGGGACAGATGAAAGCCAAAAAAAATGTTTCTTATGCTTTTTGGAGGCTCAAAGCTCTGTTTTAGATTGTTGATTAATTGCATTCTAGGACACCTTTAAAAATGTTTGCCTCCATTAATTTTCCTCAGGGAATGAATTATAAGTACCAATCTATTCATGAACAGATTTGAGATGGATCTTAAAACAGTGAGTTGGAATTATTTCTAATAAGAGTTCATTGATTTCAAATGAATCATTTAAAATGTTCCCATTTATCACACAAAATGTTTCTTCTGGTTTAAACGGTATTTACATACTAACCTCTAGTTTGCTTATGATATTTATATTGGAGGGAATCATAAACTGAAGGAACTGGCTTATATGAACATGCTTGTCTGTATGTATTAAAATACTCTGACAATAGAATTGTGATAATCTCATAATAGCTAGAAATTAAAATGTTTCCTGAATTCTGACACGTGTTTGTCTTTTTGTGTCACGAAATAAAAATATTACAAGTTAAAGGAAATAAACCTGCCAGCAGTGGTGGCTGATCCATAGGGGGCGCCACCCTCCCTGACATGAAGGGAAAAATAAAATCTAGGAAGTAGCTAAAGAGGTAGAGCATCTGAGAGCAGGTGTGAACGTCTAGGTGTTGTAGCTCTAGAAGCAGCTGTGATCAAAGATGGTCAGGATGAAATCAAATGTGTGGAAGGAGCCTTTAACTGAATGCTGAATCAGAAGCTGTCATGTGAAGCTGCTTCAGCCTTGTAGACATGAAGCAGTCAAAGTAAATGTTTGTGTAGCAGGATCATTTCCTCTGATGAAGCAGACGCTGGAGTCAGTGAACTCCAACACTTTCTCATCTAGAGTCTGTTCAGAGAACACAGCTGTTACTGTTACCACAGCACATCTGCTCCAGTCAACACATCTGGATCAAAAGTGTGTAGATATGAACAGACAGTGAAAGCTGATCATGCTGTCAGCTGTTGTTTTGTTGTGTTGATTCAGTCTTGGAAGTTGTTTGACAGCAAACACGATAAAGAGGAACAAAAGCACACGTCCTATTGAGATTGATGATTTCTGTTCCTGTTTATTGGCGTCAATGAAAAACTCCACTTTGATTCTTTTCAGCACCGGCGTTCCAGACAGAATGAAGACAACATTCCCATCAGATCTCCTAAATGCTTCCAGTGGAGAAGACTCCAGGATGAAGAGGAACTCTGATGAGCTCCAATAATATTTTTATGCTGACAGATTGAAGTGATCAGAACAATAAATCCTAGCTGTTCCTCAGGTTCATCACATTATTACTGGAGTTTCACACATGATGTTCATCTAACAGAGTTTCAGCGGAAATAGAAAAGCTAGAAGATTCAATCTGAGTCTAGAGATAAAAGACAGAAAACATTTAACAGCTTTTCTGGTTTTAACATCAACTGATCATCAGTTCACAGAAAATGGAGGAAAAAAGTCTCAGTTCATTCCTGAAAAAGCTCCTATGGAGCTGCACTGATTTACTTCTTTATAGTTTAGATTTTTCTACATGTTGTTGTTCAAGTTTTACATTTAAATTATTGATCATTTCAAGTTTTTCCCCACAGATAAAAACACAGAAGCAGCAGATGTTGCTCTAAAATACAGAAAAATAAAAACATTCATCATCATGATCCAGTCAGAGTCTCTTTCTACACAAACTGCTGCTTCAGCCTCTGAGGATCATCAGGACTCAGCTCATCTTCTCTCCTGGTCAAAGATCACCATGACTCCCACCTGTAGAGAGAAGAAGAGAGGAGGTGACTTCCTGTTTCCAGACTCTCTCCATCAGCTGTCAGTCAGTGATGCAGCACATCCTCCATCAGCAGCAGCAGCTTCCTTTCAGCTCTCATGTTAACGTGTTGGAGTGAAGCTCACACACCTGCAGAGACTTTTAGCATCAAGTGTGTTTCCTCTGCAGGTGTGACTCCAGTCCACAGTGGAAACAAACAGCTGAGAGTCCTGAAGGCTTCATTACTGCACAAACACTGTAGTGATTATTTACTGCAACCAGCTCTGGTGGCCTAATGGTATGAGTGTCCGCCCTGGGACTAGGAGATCGGGATTCGAATCCCGGTCGGGTCATACCAAAGACGTTGAAAAAAATGGGACCCAATGTCTCCTCGCTTGACACTCAGCATTAAGGGGTTGGATTGGGGGGTTAAACCACCAAATAGTTCCCAAGTGCTGCCACAGCTGCAGGTTCTGATCTATAGAAAACCCACATGGTGTCAGGCTGAATGGGTGACTGGGTGGAGATGAGCTGTATCGTGTGTGAACGTTGGGATATGGCCGGCACGTGGTTTAATATAGGAATGAAGAGAAAAGGGAAGGCAGGGATGTTCCAGAAAAGCGAGTAGGTTGAATGAGCTGGTCGGCTCAGAACGCTGATTATGGATCCACTGGAACGATGACTGAGTGAAGTGATAGAGGCACCTCTTCCGTATATAGGCTCGGATGACGGCGTAGGAGGTGAATGATGGGAGTTCTGACAGAGGGTTGATGGTAAATGGAGCCTTAGAGGGAAGCTGGCCGGCTGGAGGACGGTCAGGAGGCAGAAGTCGTGACAGGACCTCCCCTCTAAGGACGGCTCCGGAAGTCCCACGTAGGCCCCGATGTTCCTAGTAGTCGGAGATGAGTGTCGGATCCAAGATGGAGAGAGCCGGCTTCCAGGAGTGTTCCTTGGGGCTGTAACCCTCTCAATTGAGTAAGTACTGCCAGCTCAGACCAAAACAATGGGCCTCTAGGATGCAATGGACTGTGTAGACAAGATCCCCGTCGAGGAGGTGTAGGGTGGGGGTGTGGGAGAGAGGCGGAGCAGGAGGGGGAGAGAGAGGAGTGACAACATACCGCTTGAGCTGGGAAGCATAGAAGGTAGAATGGATGCAAAGACTGGCAGGAAGGCGTGGCCGGTAGGAGACGGGGTTAATGACCTGTTCGACGGTGTAGGGACCAAGAAACCAGGGTGAGAGTTTCCTGGATTCAGACCGGAAGTGTAGATTGGATGTGGACACCCAGACCTTGTCTCTGGGCTGGTAGGAGGGCCCTGGCCAGTGACTGCGTTGGTGCTGGTGGGAGTATAGGTTGTTGGCACGAATGATTGTGGCCCATGCCTTGATTCAGGCATTGTGGCAGCGTCTCACCAAGGTCTGGGCAGTTGGGACAGTGACGGCCGGTTTTTGGTGGGCAAATAGAGGGGGTTGGTAGCCATAGCAGACCTCGAAGGGAGACATGTTGGTAGCAGAGGAAGTGTGAATGTTATGGGACAACTCTGCCCACAAGAGGTACTTGGACCACTGAGAGGGTTGGGCCGAGACAAAACAGCGGAGGTACCGGCCCAGCTGTTGGTTGGCTCTCTCAGCCTGTCCATTGATTTGCGGATGGTAGCCTGACGGTGGTCACCCTGGTGATTCGGCAGAAAGCATTCCAGAAACGGGCCATGAACTGGGGGCCCCTGTTGGAGACTACATCGGTGGGGAAACCATGAAGGCACACAACGTGCTCTAGGAACACTTCAGCAGTTGGTCGGGCCGTGGGGAATCCAGGAAGGGCAACAAAGTGGACGGCCTTGGAGAACCTGTCTGTGACTGTGAGGATGGTGTTGAGGTTGTCGACGGATGGCAGCCCAGTGACAAAGTCCAGCCCGACATGGGACCAGGGCCGCCCGGGGACAGGTAGGGGCCTGAACATCCTGGTGGAGGGTTGGTTTTACAGGTCTTAGAGTGGGTGCAGATGTCACAGGCACCTGTGAACTCCTTGACATCCTTGGCTATCTCTGGCCACCAGAGAACCCACTGCAGGAATTTGAGCATACAAAAGAAGCCCACATGGCCAGAAAGGCATGAGGAATGGGCTCACTACAAAGCCTCCTGGCGGCAAAATGTGGTCACATAGACACAGTTGATGGGTGCTTAGTCTGGAGCGGGCTTGTCCCACAGAGCAGCCTGGATGGTCTCCTTCAGGGGACAGCATAGGGGTGCCAGTAAGTGGTGAGTAGGCAGGATAGGAGCAGGCTCTGACGAGGGGGCAGAGTGAGTGTCCTGACAGAACGTCTGCCTTCTGATTCTTAGATCTAAGATGGTAGGCAAGGTGGAAGCCATGTGGTTTGAAGAAGAGGGCCCAATAGGCTCGGTGGGGGTTCAATTTAGCAGATTGGATGTGGATGAGGTTCTAGTGGTCGGTCTAGATTGTGAAGGGTTCAGGGGTTCACAAGAGCCACTGTCTCCACTCCTCCAAGGCCCCCCTAATGGCCAGAAGCTCACGCTCTTATATGCCCTACTTCTGTTGGGTGGGAGAAGTAGGCGCAAGGGTGGAGTTTGTGATCTACTCCCAATGGCCAGTGGATGTAATAAACATGGTCTTTCTTTCTTCCCCTGCTTTATTCCGGACCAGATTATATGCACTCCTGAGGTCAAACTTGGTGAAGATCAGAGCCTGGGATATGGAGTCCAGGGCGATGGTCAACAGGGGGAGTGGGTGACGATCCCGGAGGGTTATTTTATTGATACCATTGTAAATGATGCAGGGCCAAAGGCCGCCATTCTTTTTCTTTACAAAGAAGAACCCCGCAGCCCCCGGGGAGGTGGAAGGGTGGATGACGCCTTGTTGGAGGGTCTCACTGACGTACTCGTTCATAGCTCGGGTTTCGGAGGGGAGAGTGAGAAGAGGTGCCCCCATGGGGGAGTGTTGCTGGGTTGGAGCCATATTTACATGTCATATATGGATGATGTTGGGGCAGAGCGGTAGCGCTCCTCTTGTCAAAGACAGCAGCAATGTCTTGATAATGAAGGGGTAGATCTTGTCATGATGAAGGGAGGTGTGGATCCAAAAGTTGGTGAGTAAGCTCCAGGAGGCAGCTGAGGCAGTTTTAATGTCTTCAATGAAATCAAAAAACCAGGAGACAGGAACACAGGAGGACAATGCAGCAGAGATACACAGACGAACCGACACAACTCAAGAGACAAACAGGGCTTAAATACATGACGAGCAGGGAACACAGGTGATTAGGGAAACGAGAGGCAGGTGGGACCAATTAACACACAGGACACTACAGAGAACTAAACAGGGGCTGGTGACACAGAACATGACAGTACCCCCCCTCAAAGGGCGGCACCGGACGCCCAAACAAAAACAGAGTCCAAAGAAGGGTGGGCGTGGAGGGCAAAACCAAAAACAACCCACAAGGGACTGGCGGGAACCACAAAAACCCTACAAGTCCAAGTCCTAATAACCAAAAACAAAAACTCAGGAGGTATTTGGGGGGCCGGCGACAAGGGAACAGGATCCGGGACCTTGAGAGCCTGGGGGGCTGACGACGTGGAACCAGGAGCCGGCACCAAGATTGTCTGGGAGGCCTGTGACACAGGCGCGGAAGCCGGCGGGCCCTCGGAGGGCTTGGACGCAGGAGCTGGAATGGGTGGAGAGCAGGTGGGGCAGCTGGAGACTGGAACACAGAAAGCGAAGACTCAGGGGGCTGGAACACAGGAAGCTCAGGAGGCAGGGCCACTGGAGACTCGAAAGCAGGAGGAGGCGGGAACACCTCGACCAGGAACCCAAGTGGTGGGGACACAGAAGATGGGGCCACTGGGGACTCGAAACCAGGAGGAGGCGGGAACACCTCGGCCAGGAACCCAAGTGGTGGGGACACAGAAGACACAGGAGGCGGGGCCACTGGAGACTCAAAACCAGGAGGAGGCTGAACCTTGGTTGGCGGGGCCACAAGAAGTGGCTGGACCTCGGGCGGCGGGACCACAGGAAGCGGTTGGACCTCCTTGGGCGGCGGGGTCACAGGAAGCGGCAGGACCTCGTCGGGCTGCGGGGCCACAGGAAGCGGCATGACCTCCTCGGGCGGCGGGGCCACAGGAAGCGGCAGGACCTCCTCGGGCGGCGGGGCCACAGGAACCGGCAGGACCTCCTCAGGCGGCGGGGCCACAGGAATTGGCAGGACCTCCTCGGGCAGCGGGGCCACAGGAGACTCGAAAGCAGGAGGAGGCGGGAACACCTCGACCAGGAACCCAAGTGGTGGGGACACAGAAGATGGGTGTTACGGCCCCCCCTTCTTTCAGGCTGGGCCCACCCTGAGGTCCGGCCCTGCCTCGTGGCGGCTTTGAGAATCACTCCTCCCGCTGCCGGCGCTCACAACTGCGGCGCGTCAGCTAATTGAGGACGCCGGAATAAAGAGAGGACAGGAGCGAGGAAGAAGGGAGCCTTGAAACGTGGAAGTGACCTGCTGATCACGAGAGCTGAAACACTGAGGCAAGCAGTTGAGACGAGTTCTGAGACGGAACAGCGAGCAGTTGATTTGAGAGCTGAGATGCAGAGGCGAGCAGGCGAACTGAGAGCTGCCTGTTGAGCTGAGACGAAAAGGGCAGAGTCCCGTGGGGAGAGACTGACGGACCCCTGTGCTGGAGTTCTCCGGCGTGTGTGTGTGGATCCCCCAAACCTTTCGAGATCCCAGAGGGATGAGTATGGTTTTTAATTATACAGCCACTTGGGTTAAGACTTTCACTTGTTAGTTGTGGCTTTGAGTCTGCTCTCCCAGTAAGATTTTAAGTGTGACTGAGTTAAACAGAGCTCCGGTCATTTTGAATGAACCTTAGAGGTTCTTGGTTTTGCTTCCTGTCTTAAGGGAAGCTGAGTTAAAGCTCTCTGTATAATCTCCTCTGCTCGTGCTCAGCTAAACAAAGCTCTCTTGTATTTTATATAAGTTGGAGGACACTTTCTGTGCCTTCCTTTTTGTTTGTTCCTCTGTTGTGGAGGGGACTGATAATTGTCGCCTCCATCACCATCAGACCAGGCTGGGTGGTGAACCAGCCATCTAGTTCGAGGTTTTTAGGCCTCCCTTTTATTTTAACCTGTCTCCCAGGGGAGGCTCTCCTCCCTCTAGCTACGGGAGACTCTAGTTGTGATTTTAGTTCCTTTTCTTGTTCCTCTCCCAGTGGGTTGAATTTATGTTGTAGTTATTCAAACCTCTCTAAGTAATCTCCCTACCTGGGCTACTTTAGAGTTGCTATAGTGGATGTGCTCCACTCATTTTATGTTTTGTTGCCGTACAGAACCAGTGGTTTTCCTTCTGTGGGGTTAACGGCGGAACCTTTGTTTAAAAATAAACGCTTTTTGATTTGTAAATTGTCTGTCTCGTCTCATTTATGTTGCTGACCCTCGTCTCCTAGCGAGCCTTGTGCTGGGTCTGTAACAATGGGGCCACTGGAGACTTGAAGCAGGAGGAGGCGGGAACACCTCGATCAGGAACCCAAGTGGTGGGGACACAGAAGACGGGGCCACTGGAGACTCGAAACCAGGAGGACCTCGGGCGGCGGGGCCACAGGAAGTGGCTGGACCTCCTCGGGCGGCGGGGTCACAGGAAGCGGCAGGACCTCCTCGGGCGGTGGGGCCACAGGAAGCGGCAGGACCTCCTCGGGCGGCGGGGCCACAGGAAGCGGCTGGACCTCGGGTGGCGGGGCCACGGGAAGCGGCTGGACCTTGGGCGGCATACTATAGGCGGCACAACTCTGAACACCCGGCGTTGCGGTCTGGAACCCCTGTGACCCACCAGAGAAGATGAGGTGGCGTCAGGGCGACACCAGGCTGGCTGCGCTGACTGGGAGGTGAGGACGCAGGACCCTTCGAGACCTGACCCACCAGAAGACTGGAGGTGGCGTCAGGAGGTGCTGCGCCGCGCCGACCGCGCTGGCGTGGAGGTGGAGGAGATGGTGGAGGAGCTTGGACCCGCTCCCAATGCCGTGGGCCAACCTCTGGAGGACACCTCGCCAGCCTGGTGCCCTCAAAGCGGGACTTGTCCTTTAGTTCCTCCAAACTGAACCATCCCACCAGACCCGGACTTGCAGATGTTCGGCAGTGAGGACGTCTGTGGCCCGAGGCAAAAATGGGTGCACCAGCACAAGACCTCTGGTAATCCACCACCCTCTGACCCACTCGCTCCCAGCATGCCAGGAACTCACCAATGGGTCCTTGCTGGTCGGTTCTTTCTGTCATGATGAAGGGAGGTGTGGATCCAAAAGTTGGTGAGTAAGCTCCAGGAGGCAGCCGAGGCAGTTTTAAGGTCTTCAATAAAATCAAAAAACCAGGAGACAGGAACACAGGAGGACAACGCAGCAGAGATACACAGACGAACCGACACAACTCAAGAGACAAACAGGGTTTAAATACATGAGGAGCAGGGAACACGATGATTAGGGAAACGAGAGGCAGGTGGGACCAATTAACACACAGGACACTACAGAGAACTAAACAGGGGCTGGTGACACAGAACATGACAGATCTGACTGATGGGGTCCGGCTGTTTCAGCGGTTTGGAGAGCCTGAGTGGCAGGCAGGGAGAAATGGCCCTGACAGTGAGACTTCAGCTCAGAAGGTGGTTCTGGGACCAGGATATATGCTGGTCATGGAGGCTGAGCTAAGGCACCTAAGATCAAGGGTGAGGATGGGGCTGAGATGACCAGGAATTGGAGGGTCTCATGGTGGTCCTGGGTAGACATTTGGACTGGCTGGGTACTGTGCTTGACAGGGAAGGGATAGAGGGGTCAGCCGTTCACGTAGGTCACAGGAATGACATGCTCGGAACTCTGGAGCCACTGGACCGATGACCGAATTAAGTGATAGAGGCGCCGCTTCCATATATAGGTGCAGACAATGACGTAAGAGGTGGATGATGGGAGTTCCGACAGAGGGTTGATGGGAAATATGGTCTTAGAGGGAAGCCGGCTGGCTAGAGGACAGTTGGGAGGTGGAAGTCATGACACATGGTTCCTAAATGGAAGCCTGCTTTCTGAAATCAGAGCCAGAGATTTACAGGCTGCAGTCAGACTGATCTCAGAGCTGTGAAAAAGATCAAAGTGATCAGCTGTTTCCTGTCCAACAAGCTTCTGGCTCTTCTGATTGGCTGATTGTTGTCCAATCATCAAGCCTGTCACCATTCTCCTCTCACAGCTTGACTGAGGAAATCAGCCACTGGGAAGCTGCAGCTTTACTGGAAACACTGGATCTTTGCTTTGATCCTAACTGCGTTTAGTCCAATCCTGCTGACAGCAGCCTGGACTCACTCCACCCAGATACTGACCTCAGAGTCTGCAGGTTGTAGTCTGGACTCTCCACAAGATCCAACAGTTGTTTAACATCTGGAGCCTTCAGGTTGTTCCAACTCAGGTCCAGTTTTGTCAGATGGGACGGATTGGACTTCAGAGCTGATCCCAGAGAAGAACAGCTGATCTCTGACAACCTGCAGCTCATCAATCTGAATAAAGAATAAAACCAGTGAGCTGAAGCCAACAGGATGCAGGTTAAAACAGAAACATATATATAAAATAAATTAATTTTATGAAGTCAGAAACACAAAAACACAATGAACTGATGTTTAGTATTTTATTCAGTAAAAACTATTTAAAAGATCAAAAAAGCAGAAACAGAAACTTTTTGTTCTAAAAACGTTTTAACTTTTGGAAAAATCGAAAAGTTCTGACGAAAAATGGTTTTGATTAAAGATTGTTGGTGAACAAAATATTTATAATAAGTTCTGAAGAATCAGTGAAAGATTTTAGTTTGTTAAACACAGAAAAACCTCCAACAGCTGCAGTGAACTGACCTCAGAACCTTCAGTCTACAGTCTGGACTCTCCAGGAAACCACAGAGCTCCTTCAGTCCAGAATCAGACAGGTTGTTCTGTCTCAGGTCCAGTTCTGTCAGATGGGACGGGTTGGACTTCAGAGCTGAGACCAGAGAAGAACAGCTGATCTCTGACAACCTGCAGTCCTCCAATCTGAATAAACAATAAAAGCAGTGAGCTGAAGCCAACAGGATGCAGGTTAAAACAGTCCAACAGAACCAGTTAGAGTTCTGATGAATATTAATGACATCATGCTGCTGCTTCAATAAAGACATGGTGACTTCAGATCCGGTGGCCTAGTGGTATGAGTGTCCGCCCCGGGACTGGGAGATTGGGGTTCGAATCCCGGTCGGGTCATACCAAAGACTTTGAAAAAATGGGACCCAATTCCTCCTCACTTGACACTCAGCACTAAGATGTTGGATTGGGGGGTTAAACCACCAAATAGTTCCCGAGCGTGGCCACAGCTGCAGCTCACCGCTCCCCACCGCGGGGATGGGTCAAATGCGGAGATGTAATTTCACCAGTGTGTGATGATGACTTGGGACTTTAACTTTAACTCTGTCAGCTCCACCAGCAGCTCCATCAATACAAACTCATGTTGTTCAGCCAAATGATTCAAGTTTGACATAAAGGGATGAGCTGAATGGAAAAAAGTGGCGCAGACTGTTTTGGCCCGCTGTCCATCACTCTTGTTTTGTGTACTAGCCTCATTGTTGTTGAGTAATTTTTTGGATGTTTCATGTCCCACAATTGTGTATGACCGACTTACAGACGATTGGCCGCCTGTTCGATGAAGTCCCGGCTTTCCTCCACACTAGCCAGGGTCTTGCTAAGCGCCAATGTTCGGCTTCTCGCAATTAGGATGTTCCCCACGGAAGGTGTTACCTGCTATCATTTGGAGGACTCGCCGCCTTGTGCTCAGACGTCACGGCCCATCCAGGTTCTACATCGTCAAGGAGTGGCTCCTGCTAGCGGGAATTTCCATTGGTGGTGTCGAGCAGGCAAGGTTGATCAGCGAAATCTCATCTACCCAGCGTGGTCTGGCGAGACGCTACCTGTCCAGTTGTCACCGCGGATGTTTTTGTCATATTTGCGGGTTGGATTACTGAACGCCCGCAAGATTGGAAATAAAATTCTAAAGGATTTCTTTCTGGACAAAGAAATGAGCCTGTTCTGCGTGACGGAGACTTGGGTTTCACCGGGTGAGTCAGCTTTGTTGGTTGAACTCTGTCCGTCGGACTGCCTCATTGTGAATAAACCCCGGATGTTGAGCCGGCGAAGGGGGGTCCTCTCTTCCATTGAAACCCCTTCCTTGCCCGGTGACCACCCCAGCTTTGAGGTACCCTTGTTTGAACCTGGTTTTGCCCCTTCTAATTTATTTATTCTCTGCTAGAGGCCACCAAAAGACAGCAGTGTGTTTACAGGGGAGTTTGCAGATCTCCTATCAGACTTGCTACCTAAGTATGTTCAGATTGTTGTTATGGCAGATTTTAACATTCATGTCTGCTGTCCATCAAAGCCATTGGTGTGTGAATTCCTGGGTGTTTTGGATTCTTTTGACCTTCAGCAGATGGTGAATGGTCCTACCCATAATGGTTCTCACACCCTGGACTTGGTTTTATCATTTGGACTGAATGTGCATGATCTGACTGTTGACCCTGTGGGTTTCTCCGACCATTCTTCAATTGTGTTCAATATCTCTGGTCTGCTGTCATCCGTAAAGACGCAGCCTCCCTGTTTTTCTAGGTTTATCTCTCCTAACATAGCTGCTCAGTTGTTGTCCGTTCTAGGTGCTGACTTCCTCTCCTCATCCACCTCCTGTTCTTTTGAGGATGTGTATGACCTCCTCTATCGATTTAATGACATCTGTCTAGCTGCCCTGGACTCTGTAGCCCCTCTTAAACCTAGACGTAAGAAGACCACCTCAGACCCCGGGAAAAATATGAAATCCACTGCCTTCGAAGGCAGTGTAGGGCACTGGAATGGAGGTGGAAGAAAGACAGGCTGACTATTTCACGGCAGCTATTCACTGAGTCACTTTCCCGGTATCAGAGAGCAGTTAGGTCTGCCAGGAATAACTACTTCTCTGATATTGTTGAGCAACATAAGGAAGATCAGGCGAAATTGTACAGTACCATCAATTCCATTTTGCTATTGGATTCATCTGAGTTATTTTTTAAACAAGATTGGCAACATAAGGCTTAGCCTCATGTCTTCATGGCAAGTTTGTAGGGTGAAATCAGTGACTCCCCCCACTTCTCTCCAGTTTTGACCCTGTTCTTTTACACGATGTTGAAAATCTGATAGACTCTGTGAAACCAGTTGACTCCCCTGATGACTCTCTGCCACCAAAATTGGTGTGGGAACTTGTTTCTGTTCTTGGTCCAGCAATATTAGACATTGTAAACACCAGTCTTGCCACCGGTGTGTTTCCTGAGGCTTTTAGGAGAACGGTTGTTCAGCCTCCTCGGTGGCAAGGCTCCAGGGGTGGATGAGATCCGCCTGGATTTCCTCAAGGCTCTGGATGTTGTGGGGCTGTGTTGCCTGACGCGGCTCTGCAATATCGCGTGGACATCGGGGGCAGTTCCACTGGATTGGCAGACCGGGGTGGTGGTCCCCCTATTTAGAAAGGGGAACCACAGAGTGTGTTCCAATTACAGGGGGATCACACTCCTGAGCCTCCCTGGTAAGGTCTATTCAGGGGTTCTGGAGAGGAGGGTCCGTTGGATTGTCGAACCTGGGATCCAGGAGGAGCAATGTGGTTTTCGTCCTGGCCGTGGAACACTGGACCAGCTCTATACCCTTAGGGGGGTCCTGGAGGGTGCGTGGGAGTTCGCCCAACCAATCTACATGTGATTTGTGGATTTGGAAAAGGCGTTTGACCGCGTCCCTCGTCCATTTTGGTGGCCTAAGGATCAGGTCTCAGGCTTCATCAGACTGGGATCTCCAGCTTTTGATGAGAATCAGCTCCTCTAAATCCGAGACCATAGTCTTGAGTCGGAAAAGGGTAGAATGCCTTCTCCAGGTCAGGGACGAGTTCCTGCCACAAGTGGAGGAGTTTGAGTATCTCAGGGTCTTGTTCACGAGTGAGGGAAACATGGATCGGGAGATCGATAGACGGATTAGTGCTGTGTCTTTAGTGAAGCGGGCGTTGTTCCAATCTGTCATGGTGAAAAGAGAGCTGAGCCAGAGGGCGAAGCTCTCGATTTACCGGTCGATCTACATTCCAACCCTCACCTATGGTCACGAGCTTTGGGTAGTGACCGAAAGGATGAGATCGTGGATACAAGTGGCCGAAATTAGTTTTCTCTGCAGGGTGGCTGGGCTCTCCCTTAGAGATGGGTTGAGAAGCTTGGTCATCCGTGAGGGGCTTGGCGTAGATCCGCTGCTCCTCCGCATTGAGAGGAGCCAGTTGATGTGGCTCGGGCATTTGATCAGGATGCCTCCTGGACGCCTCCCTGGTGAGGTTTTCCGGGCATGTCCAACTGGGAGGAGACCCAAAGGAAGACCCAGGACACGATGGAGGGACTATGGCTCTTGGCTGGCCAGGGAATGCCTTGGGAGCCTCCAAGAAGAGCTGGCCCAAGTGGATGGGGAGAGGGAATTCTGGGCCTTCCTCCTTAGGCTGCTGCCCCCGTGACCCGACTCCGGATAAGCGGGAGACAATGGATGGATGGATGGTTGTTCAGCCGATCTTAAAGAAGCCTGGTCTAGACCACTCAGATTTTGGTAACTTGCGCCCAATTGCGAAGGTTCCATTTTTATCTAAGATCCTTGAGAGAATTGTTCATTCACAGTTTGTGACTCACATGGAGACTAACTCTGCTGGATGCTTTTCAATCCGACTTTTGACCCCTTCACAGCACTGAATCTGCTTTGATTCGGGTGCTGAATGATATTTTGGTTGCATTGGATTCAGGGTCACATGTATTGCTACTGTTATTAGATCTTTCAGCAGCTTTCGACACAGTTGACCATCTAATACTGTTGGACTGCCTACAGTCCTGGCTTGGTCTTTTGGGGACTGTGTTAAGTTGGTTCCGCTCTTATTTGGTGAACAAATCGTTTAGTGTGCAGCTTGGTGACTGTGCTTCACCATGGGTTCCACTGAACTGGGGGGTGCCGCAGGGCTCTGTCCTGGGGCCACTCCTGTTTATCATTTATCGTCTCCCATTGGGAGATATTTTCGAGCAATTTAACATCATGTACCACATCTACACTGATGACTCTATTTGATCTGCGACTCACGGAGTGTCTCGAGGAGGTGAAGGGGTGGCTGGCAGCTGACTTCCTGAAGCTTAATGAGGCAAAGACAAAGACAATTCTTTTTGAGCCCAGGAACCTGTCATGTACATCGGTTGTTCCGAGTTGTCCAACTTTCAACCTTAAGCAGTGTTTCACTATCCTTGGTGTTAAACTGGATACCGGACTTACAATGGTACCACAGATCAATGTGGTAGTGAAGACATGTTTCTTTCAGTTGCGCTGTTTGACTCACCTGAAACCGGTGTTGAAGCGGTCGCTTTTGGAATCAGTGATACGTGCCTTCATTACCTCTCGCCTGGACTATGCAAACTCACTGCTTATTGGTGCTCCTGCTCTGGCTATGAACAGGTTGTAGATTGTTCAGAATGTGGCAGTAACGAGTCATATTACACCAGTTTGGGCTTCATTGGCTTCCTGTTTTGTTCAGGGTATGATTCATGATTCTGCTGCTTGCCTTTAAGGCACTGAACGGTCTGGCACCTGCATATTTGTCTGACCTGCTTAGGCCATACGTGCCGATGTGTTCAATGCGGTGGGCTGACCGCCTGTTACTCTGTACACCCACCATGAACTATAAAACGAGGGAGGAACGGGCCTTCGTACATGCTGCGCCTGAACTGTGGAATGCTTTGCCCATCGCAATCTGCCAATCACCTACTGTTGCAGTTTTTAAGTCTAGACTCAAAACCCACTTTTATGATCTGGCTTTTAAATCATGACTCAGAACTGTTACATTTTAGCTTCTAGAGTTTTTATCTGTATTTATTGAGTCATAACTTAGCATTGTGTAATATTTTAGCTTCTTTGATGTTTTTATCTGTATTATTTTATCTGATAGCACTGACAGTTTCAATCGGCTGATTAGAAGTTTCTTGTTTTTAATCTTCCATGTTTTATTCTTTGTTTTGATGGATTTAGTTACTTTATCACCTGTGAGGTGCTTTGGTGAGTTCACATGCTGTTCTTAAATGCGCTTGATCAATAAATTGGAAAATAAAAAAAATCTAGAAAAGAAACATTCTATGAAATTCCATCAAACATGATGTCATCGATCAGATTTATTGAAGTCAAATTGACTTGAAGCTTTGAAACAAGCAGATTTCTGCAGTTTAGCATCAACACAACTTTCACATCAGATTCATCTGAACACAAAATTAAAACATGGAGTCTGACCTCAGAACCTTCAGTCTACAGTCTGGACTCTCCAGGAAACCACAGAGCTCCTTCACTCCAGAATCAGACAGGTTGTTCTGACTCAGGTCCAGTTCTGTCAGATGGGATGGGTTGGACTTCAGAGCTGAGACCAGAGATGAACACCTGATCTCTGACAACCTGCAGAGCTCCAATCTGAATAAAGAATAAAAGCAGTGAGCTGAAGTCAACAGGATGCAGGTTTAAACAGAAACATTTACCACAATGGCAAAAGAGCGTGTTTTAGACTTTTTTGGGAAGCCTCGAGCAAACAAAAGGAGATGCAGCAACATTGAGTTCTGGGGGACGGGAGTTGTAGGTTTTCAAGCAGTTCTTGAAGACTGTTGGAGGGTGTCTTCGTTCTAATAATGAGACTCATATTAATGCGTACACGTAGGTTATGATTCACCTGTACATAACGAGTTGAGCACAGCTGAGCTTTTTTTCAGCACCCCCTGCTGAAAATATGTTCCCGCGGTTATGGTTACTTTGGATGCAATTAAAAGAGTCTAGGCCTGTTTTTGTACTCTGTACCATTTCCCTGTTTTTCTACATGAATCCAGTTAAACTGAACTACAGCCTCATAGTCATTATTGAAGTATTACTGTGGTAAAGTTAAAGTGACTACTGGAAGGTAAAGTGTGCTCCAGACGACCCTCCCCTGGGAGGAAAAGAACCAGGAGGAACAGGAGTCCTACCCAAGCTACAGCCAGCGGTGGGACCGGACCCCAGATCCACAATAACAGTTCTAAAAAAGTTTTATTTAAACTTTTGGAAAAACTGAAAAGTTCTCATAAAAATAAAGAGTTTAAATCAGGGGTGCCCAATCCTGGTCCTGGAGGGCCAGTATCCAGCACAATTTAGTGGTTTCTTTGCTCCAACTCGCTTAACGCAGTGGTTGAATCACCTGTGCAGCAGCTCATCAGGCTCTGCAGAAGCCTGTTAATTAACTGCTGATTGAAACCAGGTGTGTTGAAACAGGGTTAAAATTAAAACATGCTGGATATCGGCCCTCCAGGACCAGGATTGGGCACCCCTGGTTTAAATTAAAGTTTAGAAGTGAACAAAATATTTATAATAAATTCTGAAGAATCAGTGAATGATTTTAGTTTGTTAAACACAGAAAAACCTTCAACAGCTGCAGTGAACTGACCTCAGAACCTTCAGTCTACAGTCTGGACTCTCCAGGAAACCACAGAGCTCCTTCAGTCCAGAACCAGACAGGTCGTTCTCACTCAAGTCCAATTCTGTCAGATGGGACGGGTTGGACTTCAGAGCTGAGACCAGAGAAGAACAGCTGATCTCTGACAAACTGCAGTTCCTCAATCTGAATAAAGAATAAAAGCAGTGAGCTGAAGCCAACAGGATGCAGGTTAAAGCAACATTCAGTTTACATTTTAAAATTATGCTTTGTTGTAAAGTTTTGCGTCATACTATCATCTATTATGTTCATTTTCGTACCTGTGATATTGTTGGGGGGTGCCACGTCTGTTTACCGCACTATACAGTTTTTCCGCCAAAATGCACGTGCATTTTGGCGGCCATAATGCGAGTTTAGAATGCGCAATTTCTTTATCCCTTTGGCTTGCCATAATTGTATAACGTAGACTCGCTGTAGCAGCGGCAGATTCACCAAAGAAAGCTAGAAATCCCTTATCAGAGGAATATAGGAAAAGAAAAGAAGAAGGTGATAGAGCAAGAGCAAAGACCAGAGTTATTATTGGGCCGTCTTTTCCTCGCTGGAGAGCTCTTTTAGAAAGAAAGGCATGAATTACGGACTCTAACCTAGCCGTGCTGCTAATGAATAGGTAAGTAATAAATTATTTCACCAGGGTTATTGTGTTTGGTCGGGCATAAAGTTGTTATACAGTCCTGATAAAACTATTTATTCAGTGTGTGGAGGTGGAAAAGTTTGTTTTCATTGTTTTGCCTGACATTAGGAATGTAAACATGCCTCTTATGCCCAAGAGAGAGATTTGATTTTACGACATCACTGTCATTACGGCGGGACGGCTCGCTGGCTAACACTATGGTTCCATCCCTACCTTTTGGTCAGGTCTTTCAGTTTTCAGTGTTCTTCCTGTTAAAAGGGAGTTTTCCTCTCCACAGTCGCTACATGCTTGCTTAGTATGAGGACTGCTGTAAAGACACTGACGCTAGCCAGTGACTCGAGGCAGTATGCTGGGTTCCTTATATTGGAAACGTTTTACTGATTGGCTTTATGAACTGAACTGTATTGGAATGTTTACTTGTGAAGAGCCTTGAGACGACTCTTGTCATGATTTGGCGCTATAGAAATAAACTGAATTGAAATTAATTGTTGATGTTGGTGGCTGTACTTCTCCCTGCCTCCCTCTCCCTTGGGGAGTGTCACAGGGTTCTGTCCTTGGGCCGCTACTTTTGTCTATTTATATCCTCCCTTTGGGATGAGTCTTGGGAAAGTACGGCCTAAAATATGTTTCTTCCAACTGGGCCGCACAATTCATCTAAAACCGATCTTGAAGGGGCCACATTGTCTGATTTTATTGTATTTTTTTATAAAAAAAATAATAAATTGTGAAGAATCAGTGAACAATTTTAACAGCTGCAGTGAACTGACCTCAGAACCTTCAGTCTACAGTCTGGACTCTCCAGGAAACCACAGAGCTCCTTCAGTCCAGAATCAGACAGGATGTTCTGTCTCAGGTCCAGTTCTGTCAGATGAGACGGGTTGGACTTCAGAGCTGAGACCAGAGAAGAACAGCTGATCTCTGACAAACTGCAGCTCCTCAATCTGAATAAAAAATAAAAGCAGTGAGCTGAAGCCAACAGGATGCAGGTTAAAGCAGAAACATGAACTAAATTATATAAATAAATTACCTATTGTGATTATATCAGTGTCTGCTGGGTTCCTTATATAGGAACCTTTTTTACTGATTGGCTTAATGAACTGAACTGTATTGGAATGTTTACTTTGTGAAGAGCCTTGAGACAACTCTAGTCGTGATTTGGCGCTATAGAAATAAACTGAACTGAATTATGTCAGAAACACAAAAACATGATGAACTGATGTTTAATCATTTTTTCAGCAAAAGTTATTTAAAGGTTCAAACAGAAAATTGTTTTTGTTTTAAAAGTTTAAACTAAAAAAAAAGTTAAGTTTGAAAAAAAAAAGTTTAAATTATAGTTTAAGTGAACAAAATCTTCTCTCTTAAGAATCAGTGAATGATTTTAGTTTGTTAAACTCAGAAAAACCTCCAATAGCTGCAGTGAACTGACCTCAGAACCTTCAGTCTACAGTCTGGACTCTCCAGGAAACCACAGAGCTCCTTCACTCCAGAATCAGACAGCTTGTTTCTGCTCAGGACCAGTTCTGTCAAATGGGACGGGTTGGACTTCAGAGCTGAGACCAGAGAAGAACAGCTGATCTCTGACAAGTTGCATTCCTCCAACCTGAATAAAGAATAAAAGCAGTGAGCTGAAGCCAACAGGATGCAGGTTAAAACAGAAACATGAACTATTTAAAGGGATTAAATTATTTTTTTTACGTCAGAAACACAAAAACATGATGAACTGATGTTTCATATTTTATTAAGTAAAAGTTGTTTAAAGGATTGTAGCAACATGACCCCATGGTTTTCTCCTAAATGAACTTCAGTAACACCTTTAACTTACAGGTCACGTCAAGGCTGCAGAAGACACTCTGATATCGTGTTCAGAGTCATGTACTCTTAGTTTGGTCTAAATGCCTTCACTCCTCCAGCAGCTATCACAGAGCTATCACAAGTCAGGGTTCCCGACGCAAAGACCTTTACTATCTCTTTCTTGAAAAAAGTTAATCTCTTCCTGCCTCGTGAAAGACTTTATAAGTATAACATAAATGTATAATCATACTTTTGAATGAGAATATGTGAAATCTATTGCCAGAATAATAATAATGAATGATGGAGTTAAAATGAATGTTGTTCCTGTATTTCATATCTTTAATTACACAATTTAGGATTCATCGAAGTAATTCTAATAGGTCATTAGATAAACATTCACAAATAATAGTATTGTGTTTGAACATTTAATTTGCACTCACATTAAGGTTAAATAAGATTTACCCCACATTAAGCTGAGTCATCCTTAAGTGTTGCTGAAACGTGATGTCTGAGGCATCTTGGTAACGCCCACTTTAATGTGTCAAAATTTGATTCGCCCAAATTAATAAACAATTAGAATGATAAAACCCGTGCCGGCCTGGAACAAATCAGTTCCTGAAACAAATATGTTCCTGCTAGATCCACTCCTCTCAAAGGGTGAACCTAAAACAACAAGCTATACTTCTTTGGTTTGGCTGCCGGAAAGCAATGCTCAATAATATAAGGAACCATCTTCTCCTTTTTGACCAGAGGTCAACTATTTTTGTGAACTGCCCCTAAGGCAAAGCAACTTCACCAGACGCCGCAGTCACCGGAAGTAACCCAGACCATCGGTTCGTATCGGGGTCCACTACCTCAGACCTCAGAGACCTCAGAGGCCACGTCACTGACACCCATCAGCCCGACCTCTATGACCCTTGAGTCACCGGGAGCTTCCACAGAAAGGTGAAGTAGCCCTGCACGCTGGTGTCAAATGGTCTTTATTAATTTGATAACTTATTAAAACATCCAAATTGATTTAAACCCAGACATCATAGGATCTAAGATACTTAATGCTGATTATGCAACCTAACATCTAGCTTACATTACATCACCTCATTAATTGTCTCAGTATCTTGCTTATAACCAGTATTTGTCCTTTGTCATCGTTGATTGAGAAATATAGTATTAACTTTATTTTTATAACTATTTTCTTGACTCTGTCTGAATTATTCTGAAGTGTGTGGATTACTTACGGTAAAATAACCTAGAGTAACGTTAAATTAACATTCAAAGATCATTAAGATTAATAATTCATATTTATATGGAATATTACATCTTGTTGATCCTTCTTTAAATATGTGGCAATAGCCCTCACGCTACAGGATTAAACAAGCAGAACGTGTTCCAGCCTGGTTTTAAACTGCAGCACAGCACTGAAACCACATCATTTAAATAAAATGTATTAATATTTTTATTATTCTGTTATTATAGGCAATTCAATGTGCTTTACAATGATCAGGACATGATATGAAAACAACATAAAAACACAAATTAAAATACACACAGATATAATTATAGTTTAGAGCTAAAGGAAAAAGTTACAGTGCAGATTACAGTGGAGATGACGCAACATAAGAAACAATTCATTTAAAGGCTGATGAGTACATTAAGGTTTTTAGTTTTGATTTAAACAACACTAGGGTCGGGGCACATCTGAGGTCATGAGGAAGCTGATTCCATATGTGAGCAGCATAGTAACTAAAAGCATCTCCACCTTGTTTTGTTCTGACCCATGGTTCTACCAGCAGATTGTTTCCAAGGGATCTCAGAGCCCTATTGGGTGTGTATACAGGAATGAGATTGGACATGTATTTTGGTCCCATGCCATTGAGTGATTTATAAACTAGTAGAAGCACTTTGGAATCTATTCTGTAGTTTACTGGTAACCAGTGTAAGGATCTAAGAACAGGAGTGATGTGCTCGGTTCTCTTGATTCTTGTTAAGACTCTTTTATCTGCATTTTGAACAAGCTGCAGTTGTTTCACAGCTTTTTTGGGAAGGCCAGTTAGGAGACCATTGCAGTAGTCCAACCGACTAGAAATAGAAGCATGAATAAGTTTCTCCAGGTCTGGTCTGGACATGAGACCTCTGACTCTTGATATTTGACGAAGGTGATAAAACGCTGATTTAGTTATAGCCTTAATATGTCCAGAGAAGCTCAGGTTTGAGTCAATTATAACACCTTGATTTCTAACCTGGGTTTTTGTTTTTATTCCCCTGGAATCTAGCTTGGCAATAACATCCATTTTATCCTTCTTGTTGCCAAAGACAATAACTTCAGTCTTGTCTTTGTTTAGTTGAAGGAAGTTTGACTGCATCCAGTCATTAACTTGCTCTAGGCACTGAGAGTGAGTCGAGTGGACCACAGTCACTAGATGATAAGGCTAAGTATATCTGGGTGTCATCAGCATAGCTATGATAGGCAATGTTGTTATTAAGTATGACCACCTGACCCAGGGGGAGCATATAGAGATTAAAGAGTAGTGGTCCTAGAATTGAGCCTTGGGGGACCCCACATGTCATAGTAATCCGTTTTGATTGGTAATCCCTAATAGAGACAACATTGCCCCTGATCATTAATTAAAGAACTGAAACATCTACAGCGTCTCCTGCTGGGCTCCTGATGAAGTTACCTGAAGTCTGTTTAGTCCTTGAACTCTGTTATTGTGGAGCTGATATGAATGTATGAGGATATTGTTGAATGCTGCATCAGGTCACATCATCTCAATATTTGACCCCCCAACGTGTCCAGAAAATATTTAAGGGTTAAACACAGAAAACCTCCAACAGCTGCAGTGAACTGACCTCAGAACCTCCAGTCTACAGTTTGGACTCTCCAGTCCAGAACTCAGAACCTTCACTCCAGAACCAGAAAGGTCATTCCAGCTCAGGTCCAGTTCTGTCAGATGGGACGGGTTGGACATCAGAGCTGAGGACACAACTTCACAGTGAGTCTCTGAGAGTCCAGAACCAGAACCAGCAGCTCTGTGATGAGAGAAAAGTTCAAGTCAGTTGTAATAAAATCAGAGAATCTGTCTGATAAACAGCCTGAAATCAGATGATGACTAAACAGTGATGTCATCATCTGATGAACATCTGCTCTTCACATCTGTGCTTCATCTGGTCCATCTGACTGTCTGACATGAGCCAGTGAATCTGTTCAGTCTCTTTCACACCTGCAGACTTTTAATGAGAATCTGAGTTTAGCTTTAATCTGCAGATGAAGGAGGGAACATGGCGTTCCATTTCTGCTTCCATCATGTCCACAGTCTGTCAGTAGGATCTGATCCAGAGTCAGAATCAACATGTCTGCTGTAGAAAAACTCTTGGACTCTTTTCTAGTTTCCATCTGAGCTCAGAACCTTTAGACTGAGTTCAGCTCAGTGAACAGGTCCAGTTGGAAAGATGATCTCTTTGCTTCCTGTTCCTGTCAGCTCCAACTGTTCACGTGCACACGCAGGAACATGCTGCTGATGTCCAGCTTTCAAGGTTCACAACATCAGAGATCCAGCAGGACTGGGTGGACTGGGATTCAGAGCTCTAATGTGGAACAGTGAGGTGTGTGTGGACACACTTCACCAGAAAGCAGTGATGGATTTGTTGTTGGTTCTTGAAAAAGGAACCAAATCAACCAAGTTCAACCACAACAAAGCTTTGCTGCAGAAAGAGGCAGCAGAGAGTGTTGATCTGTCCAGAATCAGACTCTAAACCTTCTGATTCACTTTGACGTCTTTTTCATTCACTAAAGTGATTTTTCTGTTGCAACTCAGCAGCTCTAATAACTACTACTGATGGCAGTAGCTGAGGGCGGGGACCTTGGCAGTCTGATCCTCGGCTACAGAGGCTAGCTTATGGCATGTGGAATGTCACCTCTGGTGGGAAAAGATCCTGAGTTGGTGTGTGAGGTTGAGAGGTTCCGGCTAGATATAGTTGGACTCACCTCAACACATTGCTCTGGCTCTGGAACCAGTTTCCTCAAGAGGGGTTGGAGTTGAATCACTCTGGAGTAGCGCCCACTGACAGGTGCAGAGCAGGGGTGGGCATACTTGTTGCACCTCATCTTGGTGCTTGTACATTGGGGTTTACCAAGGGTAAGCAAGAGGGAAGCTTCCCTCCGTCTTCATGTGGGGGGACGGGTCCTGACTGTGGTTTGTGCTCATGCACCAAACTGCAAGTCAGATTACCCACCCTTTTTGGAGTCACTGGAGGGGGTATGGGGTACCAAGCCCTTTGATATGGGCTGTCAGGTCCCTGTATGACTGGTGTCAGAGCTTGGTCCACATTACCGGCAGTAAGTCGGGCTCGTTTCCGGTGAGAGTTGGACTCCGCCAAGGCTGCCCTTTGTCACCAATTCTTTTCATAACTTTTATGGACAGGATTTCTAGGTGCAGCCAAGGTGTTGACGGATTCCGTTTTGGTGGCCTAAGGATCAGGTCTCTGCTTTTTGCAGATGATGTGGTCCTGTTGGCTTCACCAGACCGTGATCTCCAGCTTTCACTGGAGCAGTTCGCAGCCGAGTGTGAAGCAGCTGGGATGAGAATCAGCTCCTCTAAATCTGAGACAATGGTCTTGAGTCGGAAAAGGGTAGAATGCCTTCTCCAGGTCAGGGACAAGGTCCTGCCCCAAGTGGAGGAGTTTAAGGATCTCGGGGTCTTGTTCACGAGTGAGGGAATGGTGGAGCGCAAGATTGATAGGCGGACTGGTGCTGCGTCTGCAGTGATGTGAGCGTTTTACTGGTCTGTCGTGGTGAAGAGAGAGCTGAGCTGGAAGGCGGAGCTCTCGATTTACCGGTCAATCTACGTTCCTACCCTCACCTATGGTCACGAGCTTTGGGTAGTGATCAAAAGAACGAGATCGCGGATACAAGAGGCCGAAATAAGATTTCTCCGCAGGGTAGCTGGGCTCTCCCTTAGAGATAGGGTGAGATAATGTCTCCCAGCTGGCTGGAGAACGCCTTGGCATCCCCCCAGAGGAGCTGGCCCAAGTGGCTGGGGAGAGGGACGTCTGGGCCTCTCTCCTCAGGCTGCTGCCCCCGCGATCCGACTCTGGATAAGTGGAAGAGAATGGATGGATGGATGACTGATGATGCTCATCAACACATCTGGACTCACCTGAACTTTCTGCAGCTCCTCACAGCTGGAATCAGTCTCAGTCGTCCCCCTGGTGATGTGTTGTACTTCTCCAGGTCCAACTCCTCCAGAACCTCCTCTGACATCAGCAGCATGTAGGCCAGAGCTGAACACTGGATCTCTGAGAGTCTCTCTGATCTGTTCTCTGACTTCAGGAACTTTTGGACCTCCTGATAAACTGAGAGGTCCTTCATCTCCATCAGACAGTGGAAGATGTTGATGCTTCTGTCTGGAGAGACTTTATCACTGTTCATCTCCTTCAGGTTGTTGATGGTTCTCTGGATGGTTCCTGGACTGATCTGTGTCTGACCCAGCAGACCTCCTAAGAGTCTCTGGTTGGATTCCACAGAGAGGCCATGAAGGAAGCGGACAAACAGGTCCAGGTGGCCGTTTTCACTGCTGAGGGATTTCTCCATGACTCTCTTCAGGAAGTTCTCCAGAGATGAGTCTCTGTTGTCTCCTCCCAGGAAGTCATCTACAGGTGACTTTCTGTAGTCTCCTCCCAGGAAGTTCTTCATCACCTCCATGCTCCTGCTGGTGAAACAGTGGAACATGTAGACTGCAGCCAGAAACTCCTGAACGCTCAGATGAACAAAGCAGTAGACTGGTTTCTGGAAGATCACACACTCTCTTTTGAAGATCTCTGTACAAACTCCTGAGAACACCGAGGCCTCTGAGACATCAAGACCACACTGCTCCAGGTCTTCTTGGTAGAACATGATGTTTCCTTCCTCCAGATGTTCAAACGCCAGCCTCCCCAGCTTCAGAAGAAGCTCCCTGTCAGCCTCCATCAGCTCCTGTGGACTGGTCTCAGGTCCTTCATGGTACTTGTTCTTCTTCCTCTTTGTCTGAACCAGCAGGAAGTGTGAGTACATGTCAGTCATGGTCTTGGGCAGCTCTCCTCTCTGCTCTGTAGTCAACATGTTCTCCAGAACTGTAGCAGTGATCCAGCAGAAGACTGGGATTCCACACATGATGTGGAGGCTCCTGGAGGTCTTGATGTGGGAGATGATTCTGCTGGACAGCTCTTCATCACTGAACCTCCTCCTGAAGTAGTCCTCCTTCTGGGCGTCAGTGAAGCCTCGTACTTCTGTTAGCCTGTGGACACATGAAGGAGGGATCTGATTGGCTGCTGCAGGTCTGGAAGTGATCCAGACCAGAGCCGAGGGAAGCAGGTTCCCCTTGATGAGGCTTGTCAGCAGCACCTGGACTGATGACCTCTGTGTGACCTCAGAAACCAGCTGACTGCTGCTGAAGTCCAGTGAAAGTCTGCTTTCATCCAGACCATCAAAGATGAAGAGAAGTTTCCAGACAGCCAGCTTCTCTGCTGGGAGCTTCTGGAATGTTGGATAGAAAACACGGAGCAGCGTGAGAAGACTGTGCTGCTCATCTCTGATCAAGTTCAGCTCCCTGAAGGAAAGCAGAAGCACCACATGGACATCTTGGTTCTCCAAGCCCTCGGCCCAGTCCAGAGTGAACTTCAGCACTGAGAAGGTTTTTCCAGCTCCAGCGACGCCGTTGGTCAGAACCACTCTGATGGCTCCATGTTGCTCAGGTGAGGCTTTAAAGATGTCCTGGCACCTGATTGGAGCATCATGGAGCCTCTTGGTCTTGGAAGTGGTCTCCAGCTGCTCCACCTCATGTTGGGTATGAACCTCTTCACTCTGTCCCTCTGTGATGTAGAGCTCAGTGTAGATCCTGTTCAGGAGGGTTCTACTTCCTGGTTCATCACTTCCTTCAGTCACACGTTCACATCTCCTCCTCAGACTGAGCTGATGTTCTTCTAAAACCTCCTGCAGACCAACATCTGCTGAGAAATGTGACACAGAGCAGATCTGAATGCTGCAGCAGAACCTCCAACATTTTATTGGTAGTTCAATCTGAATCATCTTCAGAATGATCTGAAATCTTCATTCTGAACCAAACAACAACGTGTTTTAAACCAACAGGTTACCAGAAACGTCTCACCTGGTCCTGAGCTGCTCTGATTGGCTGTCTCTTCCTGATGTTCTGGAAGCTTCTTGTTGGCAGCAAACAGCCTGTATAGAGCTCCAGATTTAGGACTTTTCACATCAAACATTAAATCAAATCTCTCATTTAATCACAACTGAACAAACTGACAGGAAATCAAAGTAAAAACTGTGTTTCTGATGCTCTGATAACAGCTGCATTTTCACCTGCTCAACTTGGTTTAAACACTTTAGAACTCCACTAATTCATCAGTTCTACCAGAAATCAGCACAAATCCTGGTTTTCTGTCTGAGGAGTCAAATCAATCAGTTAGAAACACTTTTCTTGATGTTGATGTAACATCTTGACCTATCCTCCACCTGCCACATTTCCTGCTGGTGGGTGGTACCCAGTGGTGCCCCCAAGGGGTGGCCAGGGGTGGCCATGGCCACCCCTAGAAAATTGCTGGCCACCCCACTGGCCACTCTAGGGAAGACCAGTGTTCTCTAATAAGTCATATTAATGTTCAAAGAAACCGTAAATGTATCTTGTTTAATGAAGACATGTAAAATTCTATACAATTTATACATTTAATGAATAAATATTCTGAATTAAAAAATGTTTATGTCACTGCTCACCATTTTCAAAACAAAAGTTTCAACAACCACAGTTTTTGTGGATGTTTTAGTGCTTTTGAAGAAAATTTTTGTGTTTCTCAAATTTGATGTAAGTGTGTTGGACGCATATTGTTTTTATTTATTTATGAAAATGCATAAAGGAGCATTTATTACATCACCACAGGCTAAACTTTCCTAGCGTGTGGATCAATTTGGTGTGCCACCCCAAAATTTTCTCTGGCCCCATGGCCACCCCCATGAAATGTTTCTGGGGGCGCCACTGGTGGTACCTCGGTCTGCTTGCGTATTTGCAGCTCTTGTATGTGGGGCTGGAAGTTTTTGGCATCTGCTGGCTTGCTCCTGGTGGCTGCCTGGTGGGGTCTGGGCCCTGGGCTCTGTCGGGTCTCCGCCAGGGTTGTGCACCCTTGTGTCTTGGGCTGCTGGGTTCCGAGGTCAGTCTACCCTTGACTGGGTGGCTTCGAGTGGGCCTGGGGGCTTGCCGTCTTCATCTCCTGGGCCTCTGGCACGGCTGCTGGTTGCCCCCCCCTGGGGAGAGCCTCTGCGCCCATCGGGAGGGGGGTTGGGGCTGTTCTGGTGGCAGTCTGGTCCCCACTCTCTGGGGAGACCTCGGGATCTCAGGGCTTGGATCTCCTCCATCCTCCACGGGTCTTTGGGGGCAGGTCTGTGGCCTCTCACACTCACTACTGGACATTCCTCTCTAGAGAAACCTTACATACACAAACGCGTGTACACAACACAGGTGCTCACATGGTGCTCTCACAAGTATGGGCTTGGGTGTTTTTAACACATAACCTAAGGCTGTGGTTGGCACTATATGCACTAGGATTTATTACCGTGTGCTTTTCAGCAAAAATTGCTAATGTTATACATCCTCATGTTGATGTTTTGGTTCTGTTGTATTGTGGTTCCCCATTTCTCTCTCTTTCTGCAGGTCTAGTGAACCCCCCCCCCCCCCTTCCTTCTGTCTCCGGCCTTTCTCTTTCATTTCCATCTCAGTTGGCATTTAAAACAACCGAAAGCATTTTTAATAAAGTTTTGATATAAGGCGGGGCATTATAGCTGAATCTATAATCATCCATCTGTGAGAGTAACTGTAAGGCTTGTTTTCAATTCTGATTGCTTTACAGCCGGACAGCAAACGGGGAAAATAAACAAAGAAAAGAAACAGTTTTCTTACTTTGTGTCTGAAGGTCCAGATTCACTGAAGTCTGGAGGTTTAGGCATGGACCAGTCACTCTTCATGGACAGACAGCTGGGTCCTGGAGGTTCTGCTCTCCATCTGTGGTTCTGACCTCTGAAACACAAACATGTTGGAACTCAGATCACATCAATCAGTGAGAAAATCTCTGATGAAACCATTTCAGAAGCTCTGAACACACAAACTGCTGCAGAGAATCAGAAGGTTTCATGTTTGGAACTGAGGTCAGATGAAAGCTTCTCTAGATGATGGACATCAGAGAGGAGAAACCTAAAGAAGTTCAATCAGCTTCATCAACACTTTTCTTACTTTGTGTCTGAAGGTCCAGGTCCACTGAGGTCTGGAGGTCTGGACTGGGAGGAGCTGCTCTTCATAGGTGGACAGCTGGATCCTGGAGGTTCTGCTCTGTTCTCCTCTTCCTCCACAGAAACGTCCATCTTCCTCTTCAGTCAGTCTGAGAGGAACCAGTTAGACTGACTGGGATTCACCAGGAAAGAATCAGGACTAAAGAGTCAGATGGAGAGTTTCACTCAGACACGTTACCAAGTCAAGAGTTTTCTAGAGAGAACCAACAGGAAGTGAGACGGTGAGACGTGATGCAGCAGTTTGTTGTGAAGGTGAATAAAGCAACAATCCACAGAGAGAAAACCACTCAGAGACTCTGACAGGAGAACAAGAACAATGTTCACTTCTAACTCACCTGATTCACACACTTTAGTTTGCTTTCTGCTCTTCTGTCCACATTAAATCCAGTCTGAACCGGTTTGGGTTTCTTCTTCTCCTGAAGAGAAGGTACAAATTCCAACGTCTCAACCATAAACCACAGTTACAGTCAGCCACCAGAGATAAGAAAAGTCTCAAAGTCTCAGAGATCTGAGAGTCCAAAGTCTGGTCCGTGGGCCGTTTGTGAATTATTAATATTAGAAAAGATGACGTCCAACACAAAGTATCAGTCTGTTATTAACCAGGTTGTTTTCATTTAATATCATGATAAATAAAACCACAAACCCTCGCTGACTTTTACTAACAAGCAGAGCATCGTTCAGAAAACTTGACTAAATACAGCAAATGTCCAAAAGTCCCTGTTAGCTCACTGAACTCAGTTTCCCAGAAGGCCTTGGTCAGACTGGAGTTAGCATCAGGCTAACTCGTGCTAACGGTATTTTCTCCCTAAAAACTCATAGAAACTTTATTTAGGTCTCTGTGTTAAACATGATGGTTGTGGAGTCAAAGCGCTAAACCCAACAAGCTACAGCACTACAAACATATCACAGGGTGTTGCTGCCCTCTAGTGGACACAGGGGAAAAGAACATCACAAAAATTAAAATATATGATTTTATTTATCTGCAGTGGAGGAATTTTACACATTTATCTCCAGACTCAACTCAATAAAACGGGAGAAACTTTACTGTAAAAGCTGCAGCCTTTACAGAACGGAGTCTACCAGTGGACACTAAGCTATAAATAACATGAACTTGTTTAATCTGGAGGACTTGGCCAGAAGCTGAGCAGCCTGTAGAGTTCTCAGATCAACCTTTTCCTGTAACTAGTCTTTTAGCTTCTTTGTCACCAAAACTCTTATTTTAGACATTTTATCGTATCTGCTTAGACATTGTAAATGAGTGAAAAACCAAACAGGAAGAGAGTTCTGCCTCTCAGCAGGATCAGCTGTGGCGGCCATCTTGAATCAGGCAGATTCATGAGACATTTAGCTAACGCTACAGACAAATGGACTCAGACGAGGCAAAAACATTATCAGCCACCTTTCACCTTTAGGAGAGACGATGTGAATGTCTGATCTGATCTAAACTTTGCTTCTGATCCCTCTAACATGACCCACTAACCTAACTGAGATGTTTTCATTTGTTTCTTTATGTTTTCATAGATTTGTGAATCCAACTAAACAGGTGAACTTTTATTATTAAAAATCTTCCTGTTTTATCTTTATTTTACACTTCCACCCCCTACCCACGCTCGGCCGCTCTGATCACAATCTTCTACATCTGAACCCAGAATACACACCCAGGCTGAGAAGAGAACCTGCTCAGAAGGAGTCAGTGAAAGTGTGGTCTGAGGAAGCCAGTGAGTCTAAAGAACTGTTTCCAATCCACAGACTGGGAGACACTCTGCAGCATTCATGGAGATGACCTTGAGAGCCTGACCCACTGTGTCACTGACTATGTGAACTTCTGTGTGGAGAACACTGTCCCAACACGGACATTGAGGTGGTGGACACCTTTAGGTACCTGGTCACCTCAACAGTAAACTGAACTGGTCCCACAACACAGATGCTCTGTATAAGAAGGGCCAAAGCCGCCTCCACCTCCTGAGGAGGCCGAGGTCCTTCAGAGTTAATTCCCAGCTGCTAAAATCCTTTTATCACTCTGTTGTTGGCTCTGTTATTCATTCCGCTGTGGTCTGTTGGGGTGTAGGCAGCTCTGACTGAGACATGAAGAGACTGAACAAGCTAGCTACCAAAGCTAGCTCGGTTCTGGGCTGCCCACTGGATTCTGTTGAGGAAACTTGTTATAGTTCCAGAAACTTCCTCCTCCACCCTTTCCTTCAGTTCCAGCAGCAGCCAGACCTGTTGGACTGGAATCCAGTCAGAGGAGGAAGATGTTAGAGAGTTGTCCAGCTACAGAGTCTGAAGGTTCAGATGAGTTTTATCTCAGACTTTTAAGAAGAGAAAATCATTTAAAATCATTCACATCTACATTTATTAGATCTCAGACATGCAAACTCAGATTTCATGTCTACATAGAATAGAACAGAAAATCCCTTTATTGTCCCTCAGTGGGGAAATTTAGGCGTAACATAAAATAAATAATAGAGAATAAGTCATTAGAAAAGAGAGTAAAAATTCAAGAAGACAAAACACAGAGATTCCTTAAAACATTAAAAAAATACCTTCAAAAGTTTAATATAAAAAGGTTTTAGAACTAAAATATAAAAAATATGTTAACTTTGTGGATTAAAAAGATAGGGTGAAATATACAGTGATTATTACAGGGAATGGTTAACATGAATAGCAAAATGTGCAAATGCAATAATCAGTGTGTGCAGGAAGAATGACAACAAGTGCAAAAGACAAAACCAGCAGGGATGAAGGAATGCTAACAGGTTCTACTGGCTATTTGGGAACAGTGGTGGTTCTAAATCCTAACAGCTGCTGGGAGGAAGGACATATGATAACGTTCCTTCATGCTCCTAGGATGCAGCAGTCTGTCACTGAAGAAGCTCTCCAGCTCCACAGCAGCTTCGTGCATGGGGAGGAGACAGTGTCTACCAGTGATGTTATTGTTGCTACAGTCCTTCTGTCTCCCATCTCCTGCACTGGATCACTGATTTGAAAACATCAACTCCAAACATTCATCATCATGATCCAGTCAGAGTCTCTTTCTACACAAACTGCTGCTTCAGCCTCTGAGGATCATCAGGACTCAGCTCATCTTCTCTCCTGGTCAAAGATCATCATGACTTCCACCTGTAGAGAGAAGAAGAGAGGAGGTGACTTCCTGTTTCCAGACTCTCTCCATCAGCTGTCAGTCAGTGATGCAGCACATCCTCCATCAGCAGCAGCAGCTTCCTTTCAGCTCTCATGTTAACGTGTTGGAGTGAAGCTCACACACCTGCAGAGACTTTTAGCATCAGGTGTGTTTCCTCTGCAGGTGTGACTCCAGTCCACAGTGGAAACAAACAGCTGAGAGTCCTGAAGGCTTCATTACTGCACAAACACTGTAGTGATGATTTACTGCTGTTACATGTCAGCTGCTGCTCCATTTAAACACACACACTCTGTGTGTTGATGAACAGCTCATCTGCTTCTGACACATCAGCTGACTCCTAAACATGGAGGCTGTCCCTGAAGACATCTGGATCAGACTAATGACAGAAGCACAGCTGGACAGATGTGCTGAGTGGACTTCAGCAGAGGTTCTGCTCTGTAGAAAGACCACATGGTTCCTAAATGGAAGCCTGCTTTCTGAAATCAGAGCCAGTGATTTACAGGCTGCAGTCAGACTGATCTCAGAGCTGTGACAAAGATCAAAGTGATCAGCTGTTTCCTGTTGAAATGAGAGAAGCAACAGTCTGAGATCAGATCTGATGGAGACACTTTGATGAATGAGGACCACTGTCTCTATACATGTTGAAGGCTGTCAGCTGGAATCCAGCTTGATCTCCTGGAGACATCAACACAACAACAACACTCATCTTCACATCAACACAACAAGCTTCTGGCTCTTCTGATTGGCTGATTGGTGTCCAATCATCAAGCCTGTCACCATTCTCCTCTCACAGCTGGACTGAGGAAAGCAGCCACTGGGAAGCTGCAGCTTTACTGGAAACACTGGATCTTTGCTTTGATCCTAACTGGGTTTAGTCCAATCCTGCTGACAGCAGCCTGGACTCACTCCACCCAGATACTGACCTCAGAGTCTGCAGGTTGTAGTCTGGACTCTTCACAAGATCCAACAGCTGTTTAACATCTGGAGCCTTCAGGTTGTTCCACCTCAGGTCCAGTTCTGTCAGATGGGACGGGTTGGACTTCAGAGCTGAGACCAGAGAAGAACAGCTGATCTCTGACAACCTGCAGTTCCTCAATCTGAATAAAGAATAAAATCAGTGAGCTGAAGCCAACAGGATGCAGGTTAAAACAGAAACATGAACTAAATCATTTAAATAATCAACCTATTCTCATTATGTCAGTGTCTGCTGGGTTCCTTATATAGGAAACTTTTTACTGATTGGCTTAATGAACTGAAATGTATTGTAATGTTTACTTTGTGCCTTGAGACGACTCTAGTTGTGATTTGGCGCTATAGAAATAAACTAAATTGAATTATGTCAGAAACACAAAAACATGATGAACTGATGTTTAATCATTTAATTCAGTAAAACAATTTAAAGGGTTAAAGAAGCAGAAACAAAAACTTTTCGTTCTAAAAAAAGCTTTTATTTTAAACTTTTGCAAAATCTGAAAAGTTTTGAATAAAGTTTTGCAATTAAAAAAAATTTGTAAATTAATAAATTCTGAAGAATTAGTGAATGATTTTAGTTTGTTAAACACAGAAAAACCTCCAACAGCTGCAGTGAACTGACCTCAGAACCTTCAGTCTACAGTCTGGACTCTCCAGGAAACCACAGAGCTCCTTCACTCCAGAACCAGACAGGTTGTTCAGACTCAGGTCCAGTTCTGTCAGATGGGACGGGTTGGACTTCAGAGCTGAGCCCAGAGAAGAACAGCTGATCTCTGACAAACTGCATCTCCTCAATCTGAATAAAGAATCAAAGCAGTGAGCTGAAGCCACCAGGATGCAGGTTAAAACAGTCCAACAGAACCAGTAAAGAGTTGTGATGAATATTAATGACATCATGCTGCTGCTTCAATAAAGACGTGGTGACTTCAGCTCTTAAACTCTGTCAGCTCCACCAGCAGCTCCATCAATACAAACTCATGTTTTTCAGCCAAATGATTCAAGTTTGACAGAAAACAAACAAGTCAGGAGGAATTCTGGAGGAAATGGGAATAAAAGTCTATTTGTTGATGTTTGTAAAGACATGAAAACATGAATGATTCTACCTGTGTTCCATTGTTAGACAGGATGCTGCGTCACAAACACAACTGATCTGAGATCAGTGTCATTACCAAAGAAACAAGAACTCATTCACCACAAACAGCTCATTGATTCACATTTCCTCTCTAGAAAAGAAACATTCTATGAAATTCCATCAAACATGATGTCATCCATCAGATTTATTGGAGTCAAACTGACTTGAAGCTTTGAAACAAGCAGATTTCTGCAGTTTAGCATCAACACAACTTTCACATCAGATTCATCTGAACACAAAACTAAAACATGGAGTCTGACCTCAGAACCTTCAGTCTACAGTCTGGACTCTCCAGGAAACCACAGAGCTCCTTCACTCCAGAACCAGACAGGTTGTTCCTGCTCAGGTCCAGTTCTGTCAGATGGGACGGGTTGGACTTCAGAGCTGAGCCCAGAGAAGAACAGCTGATCTCTGACAACCTGCAGTTCCTCAATCTGAATAAAGAATCAAAGCAGTGAGCTGAAGCCAACAGGATGCAGGTTAAAACAGAAACATGAACTAAATCATTTAAATTAAATAAATTAATTTTATTACATCAGAAACACAAAAACATGAACTGATGTTTAATATTTTATTCAGTAAAAGTTATTTAAAGCATCAAACAAGCAGAAACAGAAACTTGTTTATCTTCTGGTGGATAATCTGTGTAATCTCTGAGAAATGACCTGGGTCATGTCGCTCTGGTTTTCTATCAGATCTTGTGAGACGATCTGTCCATTCTAACTACAGTGGGTACGGAAAATATTCAGACCCCGTCAATTTTTCACTCTTTGTTAGACTGAAAAATTGAAAAATAGGATCTCACTACGTCTCCAAGTGGGCGGAGCCCAGGATGGAGTAGATAAGATGATGTCAGCAGAAACTCAAGTTACTTTGTGGATGAAATTCAAAAAGTCCAGGCCTGGTTTTGTTCTCTGCACCATTTCTCTGTTTTTCTACATGAATCCAGTTAAACTGAACTACAGCCTCATAGTCATTATTGAAGTATTACTGTGGTAAAGTTAAAGTGACTGTTGGAAGGTAAAGTGTGCTCCAGACGACCCTCCCCTGGGAGGAACAGAACCAGGAGGAACGGGAGTCCTGCCCAAGCTGCAGCCAGCGGTGGGACCGGACCCCAGATCCACAATAACAGTTCTAAAAATGTTTGATTTAAACTTTAGGAAAAAACGAAAAGTTCTGACAAAAACTAAGAGTTTAGATTAAAGTTTAGAAGTGAACAAAATATTTATAATAAATTCTGAAGAATCAGTGAATGATTTTAGTTTGTTAAACACAGAAAAACCTCCAACAGCTGCAGTGAACTGACCTCAGAACCTTCAGTCTACAGTCTGGACTCTCCAGGAAACCACAGAGCTCCTTCACTCCAGAACCAGACAGGATGTTCAGACTCAGGTCCAGTTCTGTCAGATGGGACGGGTTGGACTTCAGAGCTGAGACCAGAGAAGAACAGCTGATCTCTGACAACCTGCAGTTCCACAAACTGAATAAAGAATAAAAGCAGTGAGCTGAAGCCAACAGGATGCAGGTTAAAACAGAAACATGAACTAAATCAAACTTTATTCCAGACTAAAATGTGTCCATATCATGAGACACCAAAGATAAAATAATCAATAAAAGAATCAAAGACAAGGACTAAAAGTATCAAATGTGTAAAACAAATCAAACACATTCCATCACAAAGCATGTAGGCAGTTGTTCCCATGTTTAAAGGCCTGAGGAACACCTTGTGTCTCTATATGTTAAAGCTGACAGGGCTCTGACTACAATGTTAGTGACAAACTCAAACCACACATGAATTTCTACATGGAGTTCCTCAGTAGTGATGAAAGGTAGGGACGTTCCTCCTGACAAACATCTGACCTGCAGAAGTCCATGGTGGAGCCTCAGGAGGACTCTAAATGCATCCTGATAAGCCACTTGTAGTTTCTTCATTCCAGCCTCACTAGAAGTGCAGCACAAGTGGGCCGTATAGAAGGAGCACAAGAGGAAGGACAAAGGGCCACTTTAACGTGGTCTGAGCACACGCCACAGTTACGTGTCAGAGTGTTAGCCTGCATGTACAGCTTCCAGCACTGTCTCTTTACATCCTCATCATCACACACATCACTTCTTAATGGGCCCCAAAGATTTGACTTTTCTCACCACATCCAGGACTTGGTTCATGACATAAAAAGATGGAAAGTTCAGCTTCTGATCCTCTTTAGTTGCAGCAATCATGATCAGACTCTTTTTAGGGTTCAACATGATGTCACACTGTTCACCATACCTAGCACAGACCCTGAGCAGCTGCTGCTGCAGCACTGTAGGACACAAGAGGACTAGATCATCTGCATACATTCATGATTCACAAGGAGGTCTCCCACCAAGCACCCAGTCTAGCAACCATTCAGAGCATCAGACACATCATCAAGGTTCAGGTTCAAGAGGACAGGAGACCAGACTCCACCTTGTCTGACTCCATTAGATACAGTGAAGCTTCAGAGACTTCCATTCCCCACTGAACCTGCATCAGTTGGTGAGAGGACCACAAATGCTACATCCTGATTCTAGATGCAGGAGCCTCTACTTTGTAGTTTTAGATCCAGTTTATGGTGATGAACTGTGTCAAAGGCTTTGGAGGCGTCTAAAAACACATGAAAACAGATGGATTCTGTCTCCTAGACTTACTTCCAGTTTCCTTTAGAGCAGAGACACATGAGTCAGCACTAAGCTGACTTTGAAACCACATTGATGATCAGTTGCTGCTATAGACTCTTGAAGTCTTTCCAGCAGAATCTGCTCAAACACTTTAGACAACACAGTTGCCAGGGCAACTGGCCTGGAATTCTCCATGCAGGATCTTCTTCAGTTGTTTCTTTCACCACAGGGAGGAAAAGAACTGATAACATGTGATCAGGTCAGATAGCATGCTTCAACAAACCAGTAAAGCACCATGAGAGGAACACATGGACTCTTCCACTAGCAGACTTCATGTGCTCTGCTGAGAACTGCTCAAGGCCACACACTTTGTTTAATGACATTTTCTCAGCAGCAAGACGGACTTCATCAGGTCGGACCATCAGGACACAATTGGAGTCAATCTAGCCAACATTGAACCTTTCACTATTGACACAGTTAAACATCCTGCAATAGTGTTTCCTCCAGAATTCAGCAATATTCTACCTCCAGATCCCATCAATAGTTGCTGCTAGCAGAGACTTACTGAACTAAACCATTTAAATACAATTCATTAGTTTGAATGCTTGGTAAAGCATTCAAAGTATTGTTTTTCTCCTCCTCCACTTTTTCAGTTTCCGTACGTTTTTTGAACTGTATCTCCTCCTACAGTTTTTCAGCTATTTCAGCAAGTTTGGTATCAAACCGTTCAGCTCGTTCAGCTCTTTCCGGCTATATCTCTTGGTATTGATATCTTCAACCGTTTCTGATTTATTCAGCTTTTTCTGCGATTTTTCAGCCCATTGAAATGAATGGAAAATGCTTAAAATCGCTCAATTTTGCACAAAATCGTTCAACTTTTTGACCTCTTACTTGCCAGGGTTAACTTCAACCTAGCGACTTCATTCAACTTTTAACAAACTCAAAAGAAGTTCAACTATTTTAGTTTCCTTCAGCTTCTTGATATCTTTTACGGTTTTTCTATAATCACAGGTTAAACTTGAGGTACGATTTTGGAAAGTTCAGGAACGTCTCCTCCTCCCCCCATTCAAAAGAATAGGGCCAAAAACAGACTTTGCTCGACTTCAGACCGTGTCCTGAGAGAACCGTAGAACCGAGGGAAATGAGACTTGCGCTGGATGAAAGCTGACGGATTTTCCTCCGTTTTGATGTATAATTTATGGACGTACTCCAAAAATTGTGGTCGTAGCGTTAACTAGTTTGGAAAGGTTTTAAAATATTTCTCCTTCCAGCAGCTGAGCTGTGCTGTCCCATATATGGTCATGCCGTTCCCACTGTGACTGACAGCTTCAGATCTGAATCCAGAAAAGTAAATTCTGCTACGACCACATCTTTTGGGGTAGATGCGTAATTTTCTCAAAAACAGTAGGTTTATTTGTCTGCTTCGATAGGATGTCTTCGATTTTGCTGTAGCTGCCACGGTTTTTGTGCTACGAGGCTCAGAAGGAGGAGTGATCCTGATTTTCTCCCATTGGCCCCCATTCAAATAATTTTCAGATCTTGTGCTTCGACTGCTGACTGAGAGCTAAACTGTACTCCTCATATCTCCTACAATATTAAAGATAGGCACACACAAATCCACACAGAGCACCATCAAAGCCTTCGGCCGCTGACGGTTTTGGAATTTTTTGAACCGGTGCAATAGTTTTCGAATGGTGATGCGAGGTTTGAGGCCTGCAATTTGATGTTTGGAGCTTCAGATCTGGAGAACAGCAGATTCAGATGATTCTCTCTAAACAAAAATCTGCTACGACCACATTTTTTTGAATACACTCATCAATTACTCAAAAACAGTAATTTTACTCGTCCGCTTCGATGGGATGCCTTCGTTTTAGCTGTATCTGTCACAGTTCTTGAGTTACAAGTGTCAGAAGGAGGATTCAGCCACATTTTCCTCCCATAAAAAACAGGCATTTTCTGCTCTGTTCTAAGTCAGACAGCTGAAATTGTCTCCTCATATCTCCTACAGAATTCGACGTAGCCACACAAAAATTCACACAGAGCACCATCGACGCCTTCTGCTGCTGACGCTTTTGGAATTTTTCTAATCGGTGCAATACTTTTTGAATGGTGATGAGAGGTTCCAGGCCTCCAATGTGAAGGTTGAAGCGGCAGATCAGCTGCAGGATCCGATGAATTTCTCTAAAGAAAATTCTGCTACGACCACATCTTTTATAGTTCATGTGTATTGTTTTTCAAAAACAGAAGGTTTTTTTGTCAGCTTCGATGGGATGTCTTCGTTTTAGCTGTATCTGCCACGGTTCTTGAGTTACAAGCGTCAGAAGGAGGATTCAGCCACATTTTCCTCCCATAAAAAACAGGCATTTTCTGCTCCAGACAGTAGAAATCATCTCATCATTTCTCCTACAAATATTCTAGGTAGGCACACAAAAAATTCAATATAGCACCACCAAAGCCTTCTGATGCTGACGCTTTTGGAATTTTTCAAATCGGTGCTATACTTTTCGAATGGTGATGAGAAGTTGGAGGCCTCAGATCGGACATCTGAAGCACAGATCCAAAGCCTTCCTCATTAAGGGGCCTGCCTGCTGCATCTAACAGCAGCAGAGCAGTGGTGTGATAATGGAGCTTTCTGATTGGTTCAGACATTTCCCGCTATTTACTGTCTGAGAGCGGATATACGGAAAAGCTATTTTAAGTACAATCCTACTGGAGCCTTGTGGCCTCTCTATCAGTCAGTCTGCTTGTTTCAGCAAACCAGTATCAGAACCAGCATCTGGTTTAAGACCAGAACCAGGATCAGAACCAACACCAGAACCAGCATGTGGATCAGAACCAGGGCAAGACTAGAGCCAGGGTTAGATGAGATATAGGAACAGAACAAATACCCGGACCTGAATCAGGATCAGAACCCAGACCCAGACTCAATACTCTCTCTCTCTCTCTCTCTCTCTCTCTCTTTCTCCCCCCGCTCTCTCTCTCTCTCTCTCTCTCTATCGCTGATTGGCTGAGAGTTTTCAATTTTTTTCTGGCTAAACAGACATACACACCCACACATATCTGTCT